>SJYO01037955.1:46826822-46938540 GCA_006410555.1 Capra ibex | reverse complement strand
TCTTGACCTGTACCTTGTTGTCTGACCAAGGTTTATCCTTTTCCTCATGCAGTTCCGATATATAACAGTGGGACGAATAAATTGAAGATACGTCCCATGTAGTACTCTTAGCGACCTGACCTTCTTTGTGTTCGACCTTAGTTCTAACGGTCCTCTTTATAGTTGTTGGAGTCTATACGTCTACTGTGGTGGGAATACCGTCTTTCATTTCTCCTCGATTTTTCGGAGAACCACTTTCATTTTCTCCTTTCACTTTTTCAACCGAATTTCGAGTTGTAAGTCTTTTGCTTCTAGTACCGTAGGCCAGGGTAGTGAGGTACCCTTTGTCTACCCCTTTGTCACCTTTGTCACAGTCTGAAATAAAACCCCCCGAGGTTTTAGTGACGTCTACCACTGACGTCGGTACTTTAATTTTCTGTGAATGAGGAACCTCCTTTTCAACACTGGTTGGATCTATCGTATGAGTTTTCGTCTCTGTAATGACACGGCTGATTCCAGGCAGATCAGTTCCGATACCAAAAAGGACACCAGTACATACCTTCACTCTCAACCTGACACTTCTTCCGACTCACGGTTTCTTAACTACCAAAACTTGACACCACAACCTCTTCTGAGAACTCTCAGGGAACCTGACGTTCCTCTAGGTTGGTCAGGTACGACTTCCTCTAGTTGGGACCCTAAAGAAACCTTCCTTACTACGATTTCGACTTTGAGGTCATGAAACCGGTGGAGTACACTTCTCAACTGAGTAACCTTTTCTGAGACTACGACCCTCCCTAAGCCCCGTCCTCCTCTTCCCCTGCTGTCTCCCACTCTACCGACCTACCGTAGTGACTAAGCTACCTGCCCTCAGACTCACTTGAAGCCCTCAACCACTATCTGTCCCTCCGGACCACACGACGCTAAGTACCCCAGCGTTTCTCAGTCTGTACTGACTCTCTGACTTGACTTGACTTCTTTATTAAAATTAACCGTTTTGACAAAAATTCAAAGATAAGTTCTTTTAACTAGGGAATGTGTATAAAACCATCTTTGTTGAGAAGTCTTCTGGAGTTTCTCGTACGATCAAAACTATATCAGAAAATTAAAGTTTTTCAACAGATTTCCTAGATATTAATAGCGATTGCCTTTTCCGGGTGATAGAAGTTATGATATGGGAATCATAGACAAGAATATTTATTGTTTAGTACAGTGAGTATTTTACTAGTGTTACTTATTCACACCTTTCGTTTAACCTTTAAAAGGTTGTATTAAAACTATATTGTTTTATTTGGAGAGACTGATTAGAGAGAATGATTAAATCCGATTGTTAAAATATAGAAACCAAAAAATTTAAAATGAAATGTACTTCAAGACCTTCGGACTCTAGTGGACTCAGTTAGTTCTATCGAGTCGTACCCCTGACTGTGGACTCCGGTGGATACAGTTACACTGGACTAACGAGGTCCATTAAGCACGGGATCTTTTACTGATATTTGGTCATTAATTGAAGTGATAAAGTAAATCCTTTTGAAACGTTCCGTTAAATAGTTCGGTTTGTTAAACGAGGAGACCCGTTTGTCGAGAGGGTAGTCTTGCCACACGAATGGAACACGTTTGTCGAACGAGTATTCTTGAAACGAAACGGTACAAGTGGTTTGGACATAAAAGTACGGTATCCAGAATTGGTTAGGGTGACGTAGGGACTGAACTTTCTGGGTAGAATTTGTAAACCGGGTTTGGAGTTTCAGAATAAATAATTTTTATTATTATTATTTGAAGAAGGAAATGAAGGAAGAAAATTCTATTCCGCTACAAGAGGAAATGACGTCTTTCAAATCACTTGATCCGAAACGAATCAATTGACGAGAACCAGTTCTCAGTTAGTCGTACGATTTTAGTTTTCTGGTGTTTTCTTATAGAATTTTTCGATCTCATCATCATTTGAATTACTATCACAAGTTAATAAGACAACATTCAGTAACCGACTTTTACTTATGACGTACCATTTCCTTTCTCAATCTGGTAAGTTCTTACACACGAACGATTCAATAAATTCAGTATAGGTTGAGAAACGTTGGGGTACATGACGCCGTGCGGTCCGAAGGGACAGGTAGTGGTTGAGGGCCTCGAACGAGTTTGAGTACAGGTAACTCAGCCACTACGGTAGGTTGGTAGAGTAGGAGACAGTAAGGGAAGAGGAGGACGAAAGTTAGAAAGGGTCGTAGACCCAGAAAAGGTTACTAAGTCAAGAAACGTAGTTCACCGGTTTCATACCTCAAAATCGAAGTCGTAGTCAGAAAGGTTACTTATAAGTCCTAACTAAAAGAAATCCTAACTGACCAAACTAGAGGAACGTCAGGTTCCCTGAGAGTTCTCAGAAGAGGTTATGGTGTGAAGTTTTCGTAGTTAAAAAACCACAAGTCGGAAGAAATACTAGGTTGAGAGTGTAGGTATGTACTGATGACATTATTCGAAACTTTACGAACATTAGGTAGAACGACAACAAGTCAACAATTCAGTACAGGTCGAGAAACACTGGGGTAGTAAACGTCGTACGGTCGGAAGGGACAGGAAGTGATAGAGGACCTCAAACGAGGTCAAGTACAGGTAACTCAGTCACTACGGTAGGTAGGAGACAGCGGAGTGGGGGTTAGGTAGAATGAGTGAGTTATAGATGACGAGTCTTAACCGACGTCTGTTTTAAAACTCTATCTGAAACAGTCATATTAAGGACAAAAGGGGAGAAATATCGTAAAGAAGAGAGACTAAAAAGTCTTTTGGTTTTGGAAAGACATCCAAAGAACGAAGAGGACGGGTGACCGGACCTGGAATAGACGTTAAGTGTGGAATTTACTAACCCAAAAGGTTGTTACCACATAGGAGAGGCGAAGGGGAGTAGGGGACGGACTTTTAGTCCGATAAACAGACACGCAGAGGAGGTAAGATGAAAGTGGGTTCTATAAAAGTAAACTTTAGTAAAAAAAAAGATAACTCTTTTATTTTTCTGAATAGAATTCAATATCTTTAAAGTTCTTTCTTGTTACTTTTCAAACCATCCTACTCCCCTAAAGGATGTTGGTAAACAAACTTACATAGGAAAATCGGACATATTTTCGGGTTAGTATACCTGTTATTCTATTAACTCTGATAACGTCACCTTACCTCTTTTTATGGGTCATTCTTCATATTCGGTTCTGTGACAATCTCCGTTGGTCTATTTAGGTCTCCCATACTGTAAGACCTCCTATTGTCCAGGCCTGTGTAGTTATTGAATCACAGTACTTTTTCTTCTGAAAGGAACTAGTCCCTAGTCGTTTAGAAAAGACATTTCCCGGTCTATCATTTATAAGATCTGAAACACCGGGTGTACCGGAGAAAGCGTTGGTGATTTAAGACAGATATATCTCATTTTCATCGGTGCCTGTTGAGACACTTTACTCTCACGGAACAAGGGTATTTTGAAATAAAATTTTATTCGTCCGATGGACTACCTAAACGGAGTCGGGAATATCTAATTTCTAAATTTCGTTCTACGTTATATATTACGACTAAATCTAAGAAGAACCTTTTTGATCGACATTTCTGTGGAACCCGTAGTAACCCCACTAAATGATACTAAACCTATGATCTACCCCATCAAAACAAATGTTTATCTTTTCATTTTTTTGTAATCGACTGTTTTCTTCTAGTGAGGGATGTGTAATATATAGTATGATAAGGAGTAAAAATTTCTAAGTATACATATTTTTATATGTCGATATAATTTCACTAAAACACAACCCCTATATCACAGAATTAAAAGAATAAAATTTAAAGAATGTTAAATATCAGTGACTGAAAAATTCATCATTCAAATAAAAATTAAAAATTTTATATCCTCTTTCAATAAATGAACTTTAAAATTTGTTTACTCATGTAAGGAACTCACTAATTTTACTTCTTTCGGAATTTTAATGTAGAAAATCCAAAACATATTAAAATACTATCCTTATATTTATTTGATTAAAGTAAATTTTATGTAAACATCTTACTTGATTTTGTTTCTGTTAAGGTGTTTCTTTATTCAGAGGTTAACTAAATCTGAAATAAAGAATAAAAACTACTTAAAACCTTGACAGGGGTTTTCTCATTCTTTATCTGAAGTGCGTTTGAACACTGAATATTTAGTGTAAATAATAACGGGTGACCTTTAAAGTATGAATTATATACGTTACTTAACACACACCGTTATTTACACACAGTAATTTTATATATATCGATAATTGAGACCTAAAATGTAAAATAATTTCCTTAAGACATTACGTAAAGATTCACCAACAGTAAATTGTATAGACTCTAATTTAAATGTGTTGGACTCATAAAGACTCATTTCACATAATAAACTAAGTCGAAAAACCAAAACAAAAAAAAAAATGAAATAAAATTAGAAGGATATTATTTAAACTCTGACATCAACGTGATGAACGATTCCGTATAAACGAACCCTAGTATGAAAAGTATATTTATGTATCATTTCTCAATTTTCTTCAGGGGTCCAGGATACTATTGTAGTAGTACTTGTTTACATTCCCAGGAAAAGGGTGCGGTATGTTACCACCAAAGGTGTGGTTACGTTACTCAGAAGAGTCGATTGTACAATCTGGAGACACCTGAAGGGGAAGAAAAAACTTTACTCCCTCAAATCTACTGAAGAAGAGATTTCTAAGTAAATCCTCTGAAGGGACCACCAGGTCACCAACTCTTAGGTTTAAAGTAACGTCCCCTACGTCCAAGCTAGGGACCAACCCCTTAATTCTAGGGTAAACGACGTCTCGTTGATTCGGGTCCTCGACGTTGATCTCGAGTGTACCCCCGTCGGTGACTCGGAACCACGAGATCTCAGGTACAAAGTGTCATTCTCTTCGGGTGAGCTTGGTGATGACCTCTTTCTGGTGTCCGACGTTCCTTCTGGGTTGCCCTCTGTTTTAAGTAAATGTCGACTATGCGATACCAAATGATTAACGCATAGAGTAAGTAAGAAAATAAAAGATAATAAAGAGTCCGTACTTTCTTATTCGTAATGTTATTTGTGTCTCATCGACCAAGGAAACGAGGGTCAGGATTACGGGAACACAGCAGAAGATAAACAGGTTTCGGTGGGGAAGGTTGGGACGATAGGGAGACGGAACTTGTCGGTCCTAGACGACTCGAGAACGATTGAGAGGTTCCGGGTGGCCCCGGGACTTAAACGTCGGGTTGTTCGTGTGGTTGACTTTTTATTGACGTTCAAAAGGAAGGACGGAGGAGAAGACTTTTCAGAGACATAAACCACTTGAGTATAATTCTTGTCTACAGTAGCACCCTTGTCGTCCAACCCCAATATTTAGGACTACCAGTTTGAGAGTTAGAGTACGACAACTTGAGATGTGTTACTCTAACGGTAGGATGTTTAAAAAGGTAAGAAAAGGGTTAAAGGTAGAAGGTCGGAAGTAAGGTGAAAGACAAAGCAAAGAATCGGGTACTCGGTAAGTATAGATCGATAAACTGTGTGTTTCTTCTATAAAAAATTATGGAAGAGGTATTTAGTAGTAGCAAACATCATGAAAAAGGATTATTAGTATTCTACTTTATTCATAATTATTTCCGGTCTTATCGTTATCTCTGTCACATTTAAAAGAAATATTTCGAAACGTACATTTTAGTACGAGGTTTCAATTTTATTATTTTTTATTTGTACCGTCATGGTTAATTCTTTTTACGATGACATAACCTAACTTAACGCAGAGGGGTTTTCTATACCATGGTCCCAGAAACTACTACATTCGGTCACTTCCTAGAGTTCTACTTAGTAAGACCTAATTAAAACAGGATTCAGTGAAGTCCCTTCGGACCCCACGACGTCAGGTATCCCAACGTTTCTCAACTAGTGCTGACTCGCTGACTTGACTTGACTTCAGTGAAGTCAGAACAGACTGAGAAAACACTGTGACACCTGATATCGGGTGATCCGAGGAGGAGACAGGTACCCTAATAGGTCCGTTCTTATGACCTCACCCAACGGTAAAGAAAGAGGTCCCCTAGAAGGACTGGGTCCCTAACTTGGACGCAGAGAATACAGAGGACGTGACCGTCCGGTCAAGAAACGATGATCACTGCGGACCCTTCAGGACCTAATTAACCCACTAGGGGGATTTAGGTTCAAATTCACAGGAATGTTCTTCTTTCTTTTTGTGTCTGTGTCCCCTCTTCCACACTCTTCGACCTCCGTCTGTCACTTCCCCAAGGGTCGTCTGTGTTCTTAGATTCTCTCTCCGTACTCTAAACGAAGTCTCTGGGGATCTCGTTAGTTAGGACGGTAGTCGATCTAAAACCTAAAGACCGGGGGTCTTGACATTCTTTTATCTAAAGAGGAAAAAATTCGGTGAACCGAACACTATCCTTTGAGTATGACATTGTTTCATCAAAAAAAAAATTAATGTTTTATGTATAAAAAAATTTTTCCCGTTTTCGTTAGATGTCTAAGTTACGTTAGGGATAGTTCGATGGTCACCATAAAAAGTGTCTTGATCTTGTTTATTAAAGTTCTAAACATACCTTTATGTTTTTTTTGGAGATAATCGGTTTCGTTAGAACTCTTTCTACTTAACTTGACCTCCTTAGTCGAACGGACTGAAGTCCGAGATGATGTTTCGGTGTCAGTAGTTCTGTCCTACCATGACCGTGTTTCTGTCTTTATATCTAGTTACCTTGTTTTATCTTTCGGGTCTCTATTTAGGTGTGTGTATACCTGTGGAATAGAAACTGTTTCCTCCGTTCTTATATGTTACCTCATTTCCGTTAGAGAAATTGTTCACCACGACCCTTTTGACCAGTTGGTGAACATTTTCTTACTTTGATCTAGTGAAAGATTGTGGTGTGTGTTTTTATTTGAGTTTTACCTAATTTCTAGATTTACATTCTGGTCTTTGATATTTTGAGGATCTCCTCTTGTATCCGTTTTGTGAGAGTCTGTATTTAGTGTCGTCCTAGGAGATACTAGGTGGAGGGTCTTAAGACCTTTATTTTCGTTTTTATTTGTTTACCCTAGATTAATTTTAATTTTCGAAGACGTGTTGTTTCCTTTTATATTCGTTCCACTTTTCTGTCGGAAGACTTACCCTCTTTTATTATCGTTTACTTCGTTGACTGTTTGTTGATTAGAGTTTTTATATGTTCGTTGAATACGTCGAGTTAAGGTCTTTTTATTTGCTGGGTTAGTTTTTTACCCGGTTTCTTGATTTATCTGTAAAGAGGTTTCTTCTGTATGCCTACCGATTGTTTGTGTACTTTTCTACGAGTTGTAGTGAGTAATAATCTCTTTACGTTTAGTTTTGGTGTTACTCCATGGTGAAGTGTGGTCAGTCTTACCGACGCTAGGTTTTTAGACGTTCGTTATTTACGACCTCTCCCACACCTCTTTTCCCTTGGGAGAATGTGACAACCACCCTTACGTTTGATCATCTCGGTGATACCTCTTGTCACATCTCTAAGGAATTTTTTGACCTTGATCTTGACGGAATACTGGGTCGTTAGGGTGACGACCCGTATATGTGGCTCCTTTGATCTTAACTTTCTCTGTGTACATGGGGTTACAAGTTACAAGTAGCGTCGTGACAAATATTATCGGTCCTGTACCTTTGTTGGATCTACAGGTAGTCGTCTACTTACCTATTCTTTCGACACCATGTATATGTGTTACCTCATAATGAGTCGGTAAACTGAGTCAAGATTACTCCACCTACTTTAACCTCGGATCATATGTCTCACTTCATTCGGTCTTTCTTTTTGTGGTTATGTCATATGATTGTGTATATATACCTTAAATCTTTCTACCATTACTATTGGTACATACACTCTGTCGTTTTCTCTATGTCTACATATCTTGTCTGAAAACCTGAGTCTCCCGCTCCCTCTCCCACCCTACTAAACCTTCTTACCGTAACTTTGTATATATGATAGTACATTCTTTGTTTAGTGGTCAGATACAAGCGATGTCCTATGTCCTACGCACCCCGACCACGTGTCCCTACTAGGTCTCTCTACTACACCCCACCCTCCACTCTCCCCAAGTTCTAATCCTTGAGTACATGTGGGCACCGTCTAAGTACAGTTACATACCGTTTTGGTCATGTCATAACATTTCATTTTATTTCACTTTTTTATTTAATTAATTTTCCCGTTTTCTAAATAAGGATGTAACTAGAACTTACCCCAACGGACCACCGAGTGACAAATTCTTAGGTGGACGGCAATGAGGTATAATAACCTTTGTCATTATTGTGACCTGATTTTCAATCAGACAAGAAATAATAGTGGTACGGAGTAGTTAAAGTTTGACATAGTCACTAGTAGTCCCGTAAGGGACCACCAAGTCATCATTCATGAGACACGAAAGTGACGGTTCCTGGGTCCAAGTTAAGGACCAGTCCCTTGTTTCTAGGGTTTTCGTTCACTACACCGTTTTTTTTTTTTTTTTTTAGTGAAGGACAAAAAGGTGATAGTCACTAGTAGTCAATGAGGAGGACGGTTTACACCAGAACCATATTCTAGATTTGTAAACGACGTGAAGAGTGACAATTTACTCGAACTCTAATCGTGTGAGTTTAAGGTAGGGGAACTTACTGTTTATATAAGATGTACCTTCCGGTTTCTACCTTGGAGTGGGTTCTAGGGTGGAAGTCATGAGGTGACAGTACATGGATCTCGTCAAATTATATCACGTAGGTCTCTTTTATCCGTAGTCCTTTCTGTACTGGGTCTACACGTCCTTCTCCCTTCGGTTGGGTCTTCTGATCGTTCTTTCGAGATGTACCGTCCCCTGGGAAAGGGGATTTAAACACTGGAACCCTGGTATACGTTGTACCGGTCACCGGAATCGAAACCGGAGTCTATGTTACACGGGAAGAGGTCTTAAGGGAGAAACCCCTTCCAGAGATCCAGTGAGATTCCAGTACCATCTTTGTTTTTTCCTCTACCTCTTTAATACTGGGGTACATACGACGACACCACTCGACCTTCCATTTAACTGAAGATTTTACTTTTTTTCTTCGTTTCCTTTTTGTGTCCCTGAAATACACGATTACTTTTCTACTGTTTCTTTACGTTTTGAGCCTTCCCTTTACTACAATTATACTTCTAGATTTTCATTTATTTTCGGTCTCTGGGACTTCTTGCGTACGATATTACATTTATAGTACGGGAAATTGTGTAGACAGTTGAAGTTTTGTCTAACAATAATTTTCCGGTCTCACCACTTGTTAACATAAAAGACGAAATCTCTACAAGGTAGACCGTCACTCTCCCCTACAAACAGTAACACACTCTGGACTAATCCGACTGGGGTGTTCGTTTATGTACTGTGTCCTCTCACCGAAATTTTGCTATGATATACTGTACACACGAGAGCGAAGTCAGTGAAGACTGAGAAACGTTGGGACACCTGATGTCGGGTCGTCCGAGGAGACAGGTTCCTAAGAGGTCCGTTCTTGTGACCTCACTCAACGGTATGGGAGGAAGTCCCCTGGAAGGGTTAGACCCCTGACTTGGGTACTGACGGACACAGAGGACGTAACGTCCGTCTAAAAAATGGATGACTCGGTCGACCCTTTGGGTATATAATTCTATACAATAAAATTTATCTACCAGAGGTCAAAATCATACCCGAAAACGACACCGAGTCACCATTTCTTAAGTGGACGCTTACGTTCTCTACGACCAAGCTAGGGACCCAGCCCTTCTAGGGGATCTCATCCTTTACCGTTGTGTGAAGTCATAAGAACGGACCTTTTAGGGTACCTGGATCTTTGGACCGTCCGATGTCAGATATCCCAACGTTCTCAACCTGTATTGGATCGTTGATTCGTTGTTGTCGTAAATCATACAAATAAAGTTTAAGATGTACTAGTCACTTTTTTGAACCTAACCATAAAATTTGTTATCGATAACGGGTTGCGTAATTATTCTTAGACCAATGTGAAAAGAAGGGTTACCATTAGTTATAAAAATTCGGTTGTCAGAAGTAAAAAAATGTTAGTGACCACGGAGTATCTTTCTCCTTTATGTCGACTTAAAATGTTTGTATAGTTAAAATGTTTGTATAACGTAAAAGGAAAAAAAAAAAAAAAAANTATCGATAACGGGTTGCGTAATTATTCTTAGACCAATGTGAAAAGAAGGGTTACCATTAGTTATAAAAATTCGGTTGTCAGAAGTAAAAAAATGTCAGTGACCACGGAGTATCTTTCTCCTTTATGTCGACTTAAAATGTTTGTATAGTTAAAATGTTTATATAACGTAAAAGGAAAAAAAAAAAAAAAAATGAAATGTTATGATATAACCAAAACGGTATGTAGTTGTACTCAGGTGGTGCCTACATGTGCACAAGGGTTAGGACTTGGGGGGAAGGTGGAGGAAGGGGTATGGTAGGGAGACCCAGTAGGGTCACGTGGTCGGGGTTCGTAGGACATAGGACGTAGCTTGGATCTGACCGCTAAGTAAAGAATATACTATAATAAGTACAAAGTCATCTTAAATCCGAACGGATCACCGAGTCTACCATCTCAGGTGGACGTTACGTCCTCTTGGTCCAAGCTGGGGACCCAGTCCTTCTAAGGGACCTTTTCCCTTCCCGTTGGGTGAGATCATTTGAACGGACCTTTTAGGGTCCCTGTCATCGGACCACCCGATGTCCGGTACTCCACGGTTTCTTAGTTGTACTGACTTAAATAGATCTTTAGGTAAATATAAGTGTCTTATTTTCGTCTTAATTTCTCGATCCTCTAGACTTACCAAGAGGTAGTGTTATCTTGGTCTTCTCTTCCAATCTGTTATGTACACGATTAATCCTTTAACGTTTTCTCTGGACTTCCACCTTCCCCATTGAACACTGGGGAGACACTCGACTTCTCCACGTAACGTCGTCGACCTCCCTCTCTCCCTTCGACGCACAAACATTTACGTTAGTTTCGTTTCGCGATGTGTGTGTATTTTGGGATTAAAAGTAGTCGCCCAGGGGTACACGACACACGCATACACATCTGTTAAATAATAATAGAAGGGATATATATTGAGGGCAGTCATACTCGACCCTCTCTTGTCGACAGAGGGTGCTTTGTTACACGGAGACTCCTCAGAGATTCGTTCAGAGCCTCGTTCCGCCTCGTTAGTTCTGACTAATTTTCCTATTGTAAATTGTCGTCAGCTCCGTTTCGTTTCCCCCTCTCCCTCCCTCTCTCGTAATGTGGAGTTTAGTCCGAACAGAGTAGGTATCCATAATGATTTGGGACATTAGTATTACTATCGACAAACGTCAGTACTAATAAATAAGATTACTCTTCTAATTTTTCAAGAAACAATCTGGTGTATAGACCAATGGATCGTTAGTCAGCACGGTAGAAGGATTATGTGTCTCATACTTCACGCAAAAGTGCGCAAACAGATTTCATACTTGTGTCGTCCGTACTTTTGAGCTTAATAACTACAGGAGAGATTTCCGTAACGGGACCCTCCAATATCTAAATAAGGTCACTAGGGAAGGTTTTGAAGACTTGAGGAAAAACCCCCTCAAACGGCCAGAAGGTTCTCAAATAGAGAGAGAAAGTGTACGTGTGTGTGTGCGTATGTGTGTGTTTGTGTGTGTATATACCCACTTGTGTTCTTGGTCGACTAATCTTATACCACTAAGATCTTAATCCCCTTCTCACTGATAAAAAAAAAAAAAATGGTTTACATGTAATAGGTTCAAAAGGGTAGTAGACCATCGTCAAGTGAGAAAAAGATATTACTATTGAGGGGTTGTAAATCGACCATACAATATGTACTCTTGTCTCTTATTCCTGTTTAAAGGGACGAAGGGTGTGTCGATCCATCCATACCAGTCTAACGGTCCAAGACCGGTTGTCACATAATCACATCTATTATGTATGTTGTAACCCTAATGACGGAATCTCCGTTCCCCACTTAAACCGGAGGGTAGAGGGAAGGAAGGACCTACTACTTGATGGAACTTTGTTTGTTTCTTATCATAATATCACAACTGAATTTTTTATAAGTGTTGGTTTCGACTCTCAATACAAAATAAGTCGCTCTTAAAAATCCCGAAACTCGGTGTCTCCGTCGTAGAGTTCATTGGGATTCTCTTAACGAGGTTTCCTTCACTCCCCCCTTCAGTCGAATTTGTCTTTAAAACGTTGTTTCACGTTCATCGGACTTGTAGTTTTCTAATAATAATCAATTTCCTTTTGGTCTACCATTATAGAGTTTAATTCCTTAAATCACAAACAGATACATACTCTTCCACGTTCTCAGACCTGGCTGACTTTAGTAAGGAAACGACCTACAGAGTCGACAGACCCGGTCATAGGACACAAAAGTATAGGACTCAAAGGAGCCCCGAGTGACACCCCTCACCGACGTCAGACTACCACCGAGCTACCGTCCATAAGAAAGGAAGGACTCAGGGGAGTCCAGAGAGGTCGAGTGGTAGCTACCACTGACGTAAACGACTACTGACACCGTAGGAAACAAATGACCACACCGTCCTTTATAAGGTGAAGAGTTGTCACTACTGTCTGGTTGTTAAGTCTTCCACGGTTCGGGGACCTCTGATATCTCGTCTTAGTACTATGATCTAGTGTAAGAATCACTCTCTTTTTATTTGACAGAACAGATTCTACAAAGATGAAACCTAAACTCAGTGAATTCCTGTTTACTTTGAGGACTGATTATCTCAATAAACTTTTTTTTTTTTTTTAAAATAGGAGTTTCGTTTTGTTAAATGGTACTACTTTTGTTCATAAGGTTTCCTAGAGACACTTCGTTAAGAGTTTGTCTACGACGGTTTTTTTTTTTTTTATATATATATATATATATACATATATATATATACCGAGTTAGTTACTGAACACAAGAGACAGTAGACACACTCTTCTCGTCACCAGTACACCTTTCCATGTACAATCATTACCAAATTTTTCTCGGTCAACGTAGTGGAAAAAATTAATTTCTGATCTCGAAGGGTCCACCGTATCACCATTTCTTAGGTAGACGGTTACATTCTCTACGTTCTCTGAACCAAAATTAGGGACTCAGTCCTTCTACGGGACCCCATCCTT
This sequence comes from Capra ibex, assembly GCA_006410555.1. Classification (NCBI taxonomy): domain Eukaryota; kingdom Metazoa; phylum Chordata; class Mammalia; order Artiodactyla; family Bovidae; genus Capra; species Capra ibex. Next base: position 46,925,428 of record SJYO01037955.1, on the reverse strand, counting down.
TACCGTTGACTAAGACCATAGGAACGAACCTTTTAGGGTACCTGTCTCCTCGGACCGTCAGATTTCAGTTATCTTAGTGTTTTTGAGTCTGTGCTGACCCGGTGACTCGTGTGCGTGTGTATCGACTAAATATTATAACACAATCAAAGTCCACACATCGTTACGCTACAGTAATATAGAAATAAGTCTAATATAATATCCAATAATGTTCTACAACTTACGTCAAGGGACACGATATGTCAGATAGGAAAAACGAATAGATAAAACACACGTCGTCAAACATAGATAATTAACGAAAAATTGATATATTCATCATAATATATTAATATATTCATGTAAGGACTTGTTTACAACTGGTTGTCGTCTTAAGTACAGACTAGTGTGTACGGAATCTACGGACAGTAGTGGTTTACCGATCCATCCTTAGGTTCAGTATAGGTGACCTAACTATTCCTTTGTGGTCCTTAAAGTCCTGAAGGAAGCATTAGGTATTTTAGAGAATTTTCAACGTAATCTTATATAGTTCGAAGGTATCCGATCATTTGGATAATCTTTCATTCGTTTGGTAACAGAAGGTTAGTAGACACCTTAAGGTCGAAGGTCCTCCCTAGATCACAAACTCTTAGACCCCTCGGGGTCGTTGTCCCGACTGTGAATCCCCCAGACACCACCACTCTGGACCGGTCCATAACTGACAGTCGAGACTAGGTCCTACTGATAACTAACCACAGGAGTGGGGTGGTCAACGATCCAGGAAACTCATAGAATGCAAGGATGATGACAAGTCTTCCCGAAGTGAGGACAGGACCGACGACGTTTGTGTCTCACTTACTGTTGCCCGGGACCCATTGATGAAGGGAGATGAGATCTATTGTTTGTATCCTCTCTTCGGTCGATTTGCTCCACTGTCTCCGGTTCAGACGTCTCCTTAACAGAAAGTTTGGTACCCATCTGGGTTCGGAATTGTCTTGAAAGGTTCCGTCTCTATTGGAAGCTCTTTTTCTATCTCAAAGTACGATCTCTTTTTCTGAGTCACTTCTTCTCTCTCTTTTGGTCTTTGGGTGTACGTCTCTACTTCAGTCGTTTTTGTTTTGGAGGTCTAGTCCGAAAAGTCCTAGGTGACCTCCGGTCAGTATCCAGTGTGTCACTACCGTAGTTTGAACCAGACCCGTTCTCCCTACGAATATAATACTCGTTTCAGACTCCGAGGGAAGAGGTTCCGGAAGAGGAGCTACTTACAACCCCAAGGAACGAAAGAGGACCCCACGAGTCTGTAACTAACTGTAGGAGACCGTACCTCCTGGTTCCCTTTGTCATAGTGTCTCCATTCTCCTCAACGCCTTCCAAACAAACAAATTAAATTTGTAAAAAATAAATAAAAACGAATAAATAGACCCCACCCGTAGGGACGATCGAGTCACTATTTTTTAGACGAACTGTTACGTCCTTTGCACCCAAGTTGGGGACCCAACCTTCTCAGGGGACCTCTTCCTTTACCGTTGGGTGAGGTCACAAGAACGGACCTCTTAAGGTGCCTGTCTCCTCGGACCACCCGATGTCAGGTACCCCAGTGTTTACTCAACCTGTGTTGAATCACTGATTTATTGCTGTTAAATGAACCCCATAGTCGTCTTAAGATTCAGAATTTATAAAAAATAATAACAACAAAAAGTAAAAATCACACCCTTGAAAGTTTATATTCGTTTTCGTGTCCCCTTTTCGTACTATTTTAAAGTACGACTCAGTCAACACAGACTGATAAACGTATACGATATCTGACATCAGGTGGTCCGAGAAGACAGGTACCCTAAGAGGTCCGTTCTTACGACCTCACCCAAAGGTACAGTAGGAGGTACCCTAGAAGGGTTTGGTCCCTAGATTGGTCACGAAGGACGTGACTGTCCGTCCAAAAAATAAAGGTCACGGTGGATCCAGATCGTTCAAACAAAGTAGTTGGTAGTAGTGGTGGTAAGGTGGGGGCCTAATAAAATTTTGTTTAAAAGTCGTTAGTATACTGAAGTACGTCTCTATAAAGACAGATTATGTTTTCCCAAAAGGACTACCAAGTCTACTATTTCTTAGACGGACGTCACGTCCTCTGGGCTCAAACTAGTCGTCCAATTATAGGGGACCTCTTCCTTACCGATGGGTCAGGTCAAAAGAACGGACCTCTTAAGGTACCTGTCTTCCTAGACCACCCGATGTCAGGTACCCCAGAGTTTCTCAACTTACGTCTACTCACTCATTGTGAAAGTGATAAGTGAAAGTTAAATTTTCGATCTTACGTTCAAAATCGAGTATTACTCCTCTGGTAAAGAGGACAAGAAACGTTTTTCATGTTAAAGTTGGGATGAGTAGTTTTCTGTTTAATAATCACATGAAGAAAGGGAACAAGTGAAAATAGACGGAGTCTTACTTAAGTTCGTACGATTTAATGAATTGAAAAAAAGACAGCTGGGACCTTTAAGATGGTCAACGAGTTTACATCAATCCTTCCTTGTCACGATATAGTTAAGGAAACTTTCTATATTCCTCAAGATAAATTGTACCCAATAAAAAAAAAATTTCCAACGGTTCCTCCTTTCCCACATCCCCTCCTTACCTGACCCTCAAATCCGAATCGTCTATGTTTGATAATGTATATCTTCCTATTCGATGTACCAGGATGAATATCGTTTCCCTTAATATAAGTCATGAGACATATTGTTTCGTATTACCCTTTCCTTTACTTTTTCTTATATATATATATATATATACCCCGAAGAGACCACCGAGTCAACCATTTCTTAGACGAACGTTACGTCCTCTGGGGTCAAGCTAAGGTCCCAGTCCTTCAAGGGGACCCCCTCTCTATCCGATGGATGAGGACATAAGACCCGAAGGGACCACCGAGTCTGCCATTTCTTAGGTGGACGTCACGTCCTCTGGGTCCAAACCAGGGACCCAACCCTTCTAGGTAACCTCCTCCCGTACCGTTGGGTTAGGTCATAAGAGTGAACCTCTTAGGGGTACCTGTCTCCTCCGACCGGCCGATGTCAGGTACCCCAACGTTTCTCAGCCTGTGCTGATTTACTGATTTATATCGTGTCACGTATATAGACTTAGTGAAACGACATGTCGTCTTCTATTATACCGTAACATTTAGTCGATATGAAGTTATTTTATTTTTAAGAGTGTGACAAATTTAATCTCTAAGTTTTAAAGTGAAGTCGGTATCATCCAGTTATGTGACGACAATAGGTCTAAGGAAATGTACTACGAATATCTCGGGTTGCACTTAGAGGTTGAAATCAGCGATAATCAGGAAGACCGTGTGTCCGAAGTCCCCGTGCCCAATATTTACGGTACGAGTAACGCAGTGACGAGAGGGAGTTCTCGGGTGTACCGAGGTATTTTGAATTATTAGAAGTCTGACGAAAGTACTTTCTTAGAGGTAGTCAACACTAAGAAAAGAATCGATAAGTACAGAGACGGAGAAAGGTTAGTCCAGTTATCAGTGTCAAACGGGAAGGAAACGGCAACAACGTATTGAAAAGATAACACTACTTTTAAAAGGGAAACCCATGTCAAGAAGGACGACCCTACAACAATATAAGTGAATCCACGTCAAAAAGGGAAAACCCATTCCAGTTTATCGTTCTGGTTTCTTGTAGTAGAAATATAAATATTCCTTATATATATATATATACCTTATATATGGTCAATATAAAATATTCGTTATAGTGTCTAGTCAACTAAGAAGACCCATGGTTTTGCACCCATGACAGGTTAATTTTCATGATTACTCACTTTAAGTATAAAAATCTAATCTGACTTCGTTTCTCATTACGGATGAAAATGAACTGGCGGAATAATTTCACAAACGGAATGTCGTAACATCAAAATACTTGGCACTAAACTGTATTCTCTGTGGCACGTTACTATTAAAGACAATACTACCACACAACAATACACTTTTGTGCAGAAACTGAGTAAGCAAACGTGTCATTTAAGAATGACTCGTGGATGATATACGGTTCGTAACTCCAGAAGAAGATCCGGGATTCCTATATAGTCGTTTGTTTTATCTGGTTCAGACATATAAGTGTATTGATATCAAGATCTCTTCCTAGCACTGGTATTCGTTAATTCGTTTATTAATGTATTAGATTAGAGCCCACTTTTATTCAGTTTTACTAAGTTCTAACTTCTTTCTCTAGTTACATACTCAACCGATAAAATCGATGTCACAAATTCTTCTACTGTGACCTCTTCTCTGTACCTTTTTGAATAGTCATGTTCGAGGAATTTCGAGAAAATCTTCTCACAAAGGTACCTCCCCTCATTTTTCATTTTTACGGACCCGGTCTTTACTAGAACCATATACGTCCCTAATCGTTGTTTTCGTCATGTCTAACTGACCTTATTTACTTCCTTTTACCACTCACTAGTGACTCTATTACGTCCCCGATCTAGTACATCCCCAAATATCCCGTATAATTACACAAACCTAAAACAAGATACACACTATCTTTCGGTATCTAAGTCAAAGTCGAAGTCAAGTCAGTCAGTCAGTACAGGCTGAGAAACGTTGTGGTACTTGACATCGGGCGGTCCGGAGGCACAGGTAGTGGTTAAGGGTCTCAGGTGGGTTTGGGTACAGGTAACTCAATCACTACGGTAGGTTAGCGGAGTAGGAGACAGTAGGGGAAGAGAAGGACGGGAGTTAGAAAGGGTCGTAGTCCCAGAAAAGTTTACTCAGTCGAGAAGCGTAGTCCACCGGTTTTATAACCTCAAAGTCGAAGTCGTAGTCAGGAAGTTTACTTAAAAGTCCTGACTAAAGGAAATTCTACCTGACCAACCTATAGGAACGTCAGGTTCCCTGAGAGTTCTCAGAAGAGGTTGTGGTGTCAAGTTTTCGTAGTTAAGAAGTCGTGAGTCGAAAGAAATACCAGGTTGAGAGTGTAGGTATGTACTAGTGACCTTTTTGGTATCGGAACTGATCTACTTGGAAACAACTGTTTCATTATAGAGACGAAAAGTTATACGACAGATCCAACCAGTATTGAAAGAAGGTTCCTCATTCGTAGAAAATTAAAGTATGGACGTTAGTGGTAGACGTCACTAAAACCTCGGGGTTTTTCATTTCAGACTGTGACAAAGGTGACAAAGGGGTAGACAAAGGGTACTTTACTACCCTGGCCTACGGTACTAGAAGCAAAAGACTTACAACTCGAAATTCGGTTGAAAAAGTGAGAGGAGAAAATGAAAGTAGTTCTCCGAAAAATCAAGGAGAAGTGAAAGACGGTATTCCCACCACAGTAGACGTATAGACTCCAATAACTATAAAGAGGGTCGTTAGAACTAAAGTCGAACACAAAGAAGGTCAGGTCGTAAAGAGTACTACATGAGACGTATCTTCAATTTATTCGTCCCACTGTTATATGTCGGAACTGCATGAGGAAAAGAATAAACCTTGGTCAGACAACAAGGTACAGGTACAACGAAAGACCGGACGTATGTCTAGAGAGTTCTCCGTCCAATCCACCAGACCATAAGGGTAGAGAGAGTCTTAAAAGGTGTCAAATAATACTAGGTGTGTCAGTATCCGAAACCGTATCCGTTATTTCGTCTTTATCTACAAAAAGACCTAGAGAGAACGAAAAAGTTACTAGGTCACCTACAACCGTTAAACTAGAGACCAAGGAGACGGAAAAGATTTTGGTCGAACTTGTAGTCCTTCAAGTGTCAAGTGTATAACGACTTCGGAAAGAACCTCTTAAAACTCGTAATGAAATGATCGCACACTCTACTCACGTTAACGCGTCAAACTCGTACGAAACAGTAACGGAAAGAATCCCTAACCTTACTTTTGACTGGAAAAGGTCAGGACACCGGTGACGACTCAAAAGGTTTAAACGACCGTATAACTCACGTCGTGAAAGTGTCGTAGTAGAAAGTCCTAAACTTCATCGAGATGACCTTAAGGTAGTGGAGGGGATCGAAACAAGTAAGTCGAAGAAGTCGCAATGACCAACCCCGAATCTGAACCTAATGACACTATAACTTACCAAACGGAACTTTTGTTTGTCTCTAGTAAGACAGCAAAAACTCTAACGTAGGTTCATGACGTAAAGCCTGAGAAGACAACTGGTATTACCGATGAGGTAAAGAAGACTCCCTAAGGACGGGTGTCACCATCTATATTATCAGCAGACTCAATTTAAGTAGGTAAGGTCAGGTAAAATCAAGTGAGAACGGTGGAGGACAAACTGGTGAAGGTTAAACGGAAGTAAGTACCCGGACTGTAAGGGTCAAGGATACGTTATAACGAGAAATGTCGTACCCTGGAACGAAGATAGTGGTCAGTGTAGGTGTCGACCCATAACAAAAACGAAACCGAGGTTTGGGAAGTAAGAAAGACCTCAATAAAGAGGTGACTAGAGGTTATCATATAACCCGTGGATGACTGGACCCCTCATGGAGAAAGTAATAGGATAGTAAAACTGAAAAGTATGACAAGTACCCCAAGAGTTCCATTCTTATGACTTCACCAAACGGTAAGGGAAGAGGTCACCTGGTGTAAGACAGTCTGGAGAGGTGGTACTGGGCGGGTAGGACCCAACGGGGCACCCGTACCGAATCAAAGTAACTCAATCCGACACCAGGATCGCACTAATCTAACTGATCTAAAGACACTCATACCAAAGTCACACAGAAGGGAGACTAAGGGAGAACGTTTTGGATGGTAGAATCCTTATCTAATCGGTATCTAATCCAACATTTATATGGTTTCACTTCACAATCAGCGAGTCAGCACAGACTGAGAAACGTTGGGGTACCTGACATCGGGGGGTCCGAGGAGAGAGGTACCTTAATAGGTCCGTTCTTATGACTTCACCCAACGGTAGGTAAAGAGGTCCCCTAGAAGGACTGGGTCCCTAGCTTGAGTCCAGAACACGTAACGTTCGTCTAAGAAATGGTAGACTTGGTGGTCCTTTGTATGACTGAAAGGATGCTTTCCAAGTAAGACACCTTCAATACCACTCCCTCGTTTTTCTACTGCCACTGAACCTGATCCCACCATCTCCCCTTTCACTATTCTTAACCCCAACCTAAGTCTGTATAAAATTTTCGTCTGAGTTGTCCGGAACGACTACCTGATTTTTACGTATACCTCTTTTTATTCCTTCACTCTCAGTTTTTAGGATCTAAAGACTGTACTCATTGACCTCTTTTTCATCACATCCCTTCCACTTTAGTTGAAATTAACCTTTATAATTCAGATTCTATAGATAGTCTGGAGTCTACAACTACAACTACAACTACAACTACTTCTTCAATCAATACTCAATCTCAAGTTCCGTTTTGAACTCAAGATTCCGTTCCTTTTCTCTTTCTCCGTATCTATAACTCCTGTAACACTATGTCCCTCTAAATTTTGGTACTCTAGACTACTCTAGTCTCTCTTCTTGAAACTCTCGACTCGACACCCTATAAGGCTGAATTCTCTTCCCCACTCTAGGACTACCTGAGTAGTTCTCTCCCTTTCCCTTCTTCAGTTACTCCATTTGTCTTTCGTTCTTCTTTCCGTATCTTCCGTCTATTTCACGAAGTGCTTCCTGTCTCACTGCCACAGTTTACACGATTTCGAGTTGAATTTAGTCAGAACTCTGAAAATGTAACTAGACCGTTCTACTTTCTGTAATCACTGGACCTGATTTGTCGAAACTCACCCACCCCACTGACTCATTCCTGCTTTCGGATGCATCTACCTTGCCTTTTCTTTTAATGCTCACTCCTTAATCTCTACCCTTTAGATCTGTTGAGGAATTTCCTTAAAATGAATCTTCCATTCGCCTCTTCGGCCTCTTCCGCTACCGTGGGGTGAGGTCATGAGAACGGACCTTTTAGGGTACCTACCTCCTCGGACCATCCGACGTCAGGTACTCCGACGATTCTCAGCCTGTATTGACTCGCTGAAGTGAAAGTGAAAAGTAAAAGAACGTAACCTCTTCCTTTACCGTTAGGTGACGTCACAAGACCGGACCTCTTAGGGTCCCTGCCCCCTCGGACCACCCGACGGCAGATACCCCAGCGTGTCTCAGCCGGAGCTGACTTCACTAAATCGTCGTCATCGTCGTTTGTCTCTTCGTCCCGTAAGAACTTCCTCTAGGATCCTAGTTCCCTCCTGAGAAAAAAAAAAAAAAAAGAAAATCGTAAATTATGTACATCGAAAAGACATATTCCTACTCTACTTAGGTCACCTCTCCTCCATCGATAACTACTACGTCCATTATTAACGTCCTCGTTTCAGGGACTCAGTCACTCTAACCTGTCCTAGATGCGAGTCTTTTTCTCCAGACGGACTCTATCCGCTTCCGTAGGAGGTATTACAGTTGTCCCGTAGTGCGTCTTATCTCCCTATATCTACGGTAATCAATTGTCTAAAAGGATCTTTTTTTTACTCCAATAAAAGGAGACTAACGAAGACAAAAGATTCACTTTGCTCCTCACTCTATTAGTCAAACCCTTTTCTCTTTTCCAGTTTGTCGACAGAGTCTCTTAACCTCTAAAGTAACTAATTCCTTTACATCGTATAAAGACTCCAGGGTGAACTCTCAGGACACCAGTAAGTAACAGAGGCCGGTCAGTCGACAAGACCACGTTCACACTTTGTCTCCAGTTCTCAACTCGAATTGACCTCCGACCTAAAGTGATCAGTTCATTCATGTTTTCACCCTCGTTCCCGAACAACCACAAACACTCCCTCAGTAGTATCAGTTATCTTGTCTCTTAGATTCCTTTTATTCCTCCATTCATAACTGTAATCTTTCTATTTCCTGTCATTTTTTTTTTTTTCTTCTTCTTCTTCATCCAGTCAACTAATCTCCGGAAGTGTGTCACCTTCTTAAGAACCTAACCCTAAAAATCCCAGTCACTCGATCTTTCACTCGGAAAATTATGTACATCTTCCGATGTACATAATACGTAGTCTCATACTCTCGGAGTTTTAATCCTACAACAACCAACAAGTCTCTACTTAATACTGTTCTAGATCTCATATCAGTAAGAGACCTCGACTCGATGTATATATCATACTATCGGGAGTCGGTACACAGATGAGTCCTGACTTTATACCAATCAAGTTCAATTATATGTGACGTACACATCTTATGTACAATCCAAAGTTCCTAAATTACACCTTTTTTACGTTTTTTTAGTAATTATAAGCTATAAATAGTCAACAAATTTACTATTATAAAACCTATGTAACCCAGTTTATTTTATACGGTGACTTTAATTAAAGTGGACAAGGAAAAGTGAAAAAATCACACCGATGACATTGTAAATTTTAACGTGTATACTGAGTGTAAGTACTGAGTGTAAAATAAAGGTCGTCTCATATGACAAGACCTCTTCACTAACACCATCCCAAACCCTTTTCTAGACACCTTCATCCCACTTCCCCACACGAGTCAGTGAAGTCAACACAGGTGGAGAAACGTTGGAACACCTGACATCGGGTACTCCGAGGAGACAGGTACCCTAAGAGATCCCTTCTTATGCCCCCACCCAACGGTACGGAAGGAAGTCCCTTAGAAGGGTTGGACCCTTAATTTGAGTATAGACGGACACAGAGGACGTAACGTCCACCTAAGAAATGGGTGGCTCGGTGGACCCTTCGGGTACACTTCCACCGCTTTCCGATTCTCAACTCATCTAGTACAATTACTTACAGTTCTAGTGGTCTTTGTCACAACTCCCATTTCTATTACTCGGTCCCTTATTTTTAGAGTCACTGATTCCTATACTGGTTCTACAGTTCGTTGTCGATGTCGGTCCCTTTCACCGTCTACTACATAATACTACTCCTCGAAGCCCGAAGAACTCCTTCTCCTCCTCTGTAACAGATCTTCATCGGTACTCCTCGTCTTCCAGAACATGGGGTGAAGGTCCAGTACACCATGTATGCACCATATAAAAAAATTCGTGGTAAACTCATCAAATATCCCCTTAGTCTCAGGAAACCCTTACCCAAAGTCAACCATGTTTTTCGAGTTTCCACCACGTCTCTTTTCTAAAACGACTGTCGTCTAATGATTAAATACGGTCATCCGACTTCTAAGTCTCTGGACACATTTACCAATCTAAACCCTTACACGTCTTAATCACCGGATGGTTCCTACCTATTGGACCTCTTCGACTTAGAGAGTACTGAACCCTTCATCCTGTAAATCTGGACTACGAGGGTGTTTCTAATGTCTACTAGACCAGATAAAGAGTCCGGGGAGAATCCGACCCAGAGAACCGTAAGTATCCTCACTGTCTCGCCATAGTAACACACCTCCCGTGGGAACCCACAAGAATGGTACTTGTGTTCATTAAGTTCGACACCACCTCCGGCTTACGTATCTCTTTAAAATACTGGATGTTGACCAGAGGTCCAACATAAAATTCTAACACGATAAGTCTAATAAAAATGTATAAACGAACCATATCACCCAACTTACCACTGATGGCGGTTTGAAGTACGGGCACGAGTTTTACATTGGAGCAAACCTTTTCCCATAAACGTCTACATTAATTAATTCCTAGAACTCTACTTTAGTAGGATCTAAACCCCACCCAGGATTTAGGTTTCTAATTATAAAAATATTCTTCTTCTTTCCTGAGTCCCGGTATTTTTCTTTTTCCGTCACACGTCATTACGTAAATGTTAGATTCTACGTGGTTTCTAACGGTCGTCAGTGGTCTCCGGTCCTCTCTTCGTACTCTACCTAAGAAGGAGGTCTTCCTGGACTAGGACGGTTGCGGAACTAAAACCTACGACTGAAGGACTCGACACCTTCTTACTTTAAGACAACAAGATTTGGTGGGCTAAAGACGATTAAACAATGACATCTGGATCCTTCGATTAGTCAAGTCAAGTCAAGTCGGCGAGTCAACACAGGCTGAGAAACACTGGGGTACTTGACGTCGTGTGGTCCGAAGGGACAGGTAGTGGTTGAGGTCCTCGAATAAGTTTGAGTACAGGTAGATCAGTCACTACGGTAGGTTGGTAGAGTAGAGTAGCATGATCCTTCGATTATGTGAACTATTATTCGAATGAATCCTTTCCTTGATCCCAGAGTTTCAATATACGATAGCCTCTCAGTGGGTACTACGATCTGCACATTAGTCGGCAATTATATATACAAAACCCTCAAGGGACCACCAAGTCACCAATTCTGATGTACGTAGGTGACGTTCCCGACACTTAAAGGTAGGGACTAGTCCCTTGATTCTAGGGTGTACGGTGTACCGTGACAGTTTTGTTTTTTGATTCAGGAGAGATTTCATTCTATCGTAAGGGGGTCTTGGAATTTTTAATGGAGAGGTAACAATCGACATATTGTTACAGGACTCGAATTAATTTTTTTTTTTTTTGATCTTTATTTACAAAAATTTTTTCGTTTGTCTCCGAAAGGACTACCGAGTCACCATTTCTTAGATGGACGGTTAAGTCCTCTGTGCCCAAGTTAGGGACCAGACCCTTCTAGCGTGTACGGATTCTCGTCGATTCGGTCACGTGTCGATAACTCGGACACGAGACCCCAAGTCCTCGACGTTTATGACTCGGGTCAACGGTGTTAATAACTTATTAGACTCTCGGGTACTAGGCGTTGTTCTCTTCGGGCACGGGAAGTTCCTTCTCATCGGAGGTGAGCGGTGTTTGTCTCTTTACGGACCCGTCGTTGTTTCTGGGTCCTATCGGTTTTCTATTTATTTATATTTGTTTGTTTACACAAAACCCAATTGGGTTAGTAAAGAATTCAGTACTCACATTTTAAAGAGTCTGGGAATTTGACAGGTATACTTATTTTAGGTTCCTTGGTGAATTTCGGTAAACGGATGAGAATTTACGTGGAATAGCCTCTTCCGTTACCGTGGAGTAAGGTTATGAGAACGGACCTTTTAGGGTACCCGTCTTCTCGGACCATCCGACGTCAGGTACCCCAGCGTGTCTCAGCCTGTGCTGACTCGCTGAAGTGAAACTGAAAAGTGAAAGTACGTAACCTCTTCCTTTACCGTTGGGTGACGTCACAAGAACGGACCTCTTAGGGTCCCTGCCCCCTCGGACCACCCGACAGCAGATACCCCAGTGTGTTTCAACCGGTGTTGACTTCACTGAATCGTGGTCGTCGTCGTCGTCACGTGGAAGATACTCACTGTATGTTCCACTCGTTGTGACAAAGTTGGAGGACCTGTGTACTTCTACTTAGGGAATTAAATGGGGTAAAGAGGGTTAATCACAAACATCTCGATTCCCCTGACGTACATAAAAAAAAAGACCGACAAGATGGCTCCAGTTCAGGGGAATAAAGGGTGTCTTTCCGTTCAAGTCCTTAAGGTAATTTCAGGACTTTTGACAATTGGAGATAGGTCGGCTCGTAAAAGTGTTTCAGGTAAACACGAAATCCTCTTATTTTGTGTCGACATCGTTATCACAATGCGACCCATAACTGTTTCGGTAAAAGAGGGTTTACTGGAGGACTTAGAGTGAAAGATCTAACCCTTTACCGTCGTCAAAATTCAATTGTCGACCTGACACAAGAGAACTCAATTTCACTACGAAAAGGAGTTTCACTGTTACAAGTGATTATCTTGAAATCACAATACCTGTTCAATAAACTTCTCCAAGGGGGGGGAGGTTTAGTCGACAGATTGGTTCAAGAGAGGGGTGACGTCCTTCCTTGTCCTCCTTTCCAGGACGTGACAGCATCCACCCTACCCTCTGGACCTTTCGTAGTCAGTAACGAATTGGGTTTTCCGAAACCCTTTTTATTTAGACTTTCTAAATTTTCCTCACCCGGTTTCTCACAAAGTTGAAAACTCTACTACCTTTTCGGGTACAGGAGGGGAGTCGGAGTAGGGTCGTACTCACGCCTGTATAAGACCGGTAAGATCCTACAGGAATGGACGGTCGTATACAGACCACCAAAAAATGAAACTTCTGTTTGTCCTTTTACTTCTCTTCCCCTACCATTATAAGAGTCTCTTGTCGTCCTCACCCTTTACCGTCCCGATCTTTCTCCTTCCCTATGTTAAACGAAAACGAACTTCACTTCGTTATATTACTTTCAACGGTCTTCTTTCGTAACGTCCCAAAAGGAATAAAAGGGAAGGTACAGAGGTGGAGTTTCTAACTACCTACCCGTTGGTCTCCCTCAACCGCTCTCTCAACCGTCTCCGATATGTTGGACTGGTCTACTACTTGTGGAACCAAACTGTCGGGAGGGTTCTTGTTAGGGTTTTTTAGACCGAGATTACTTTCATCGTCCTTAAGAAAAATGGGGGGAAAGCCCACATACTAGGGACCCTATCTTTCTTCCTAGGTACCCACTGCCACTGACTTAACTAAAATGTTATAGAAGTAGAGAGAATTGACGACAAAGTCCGAAAAAAAAAAAAAAAAAAATGAAAAGAGATGATTACCAAGAAATAAAAATTTATTTATTATGTAAATGTGTAATTGCTCTTTATCGAGAGGTCTAAATATTTGACATCCTCTATGTATGAATAAAGTCACTACTATGATACCGAATTTTATAAACCCCTCGTGGAGAGTTCTTTGACGAGAGTCTGGCATTCAGTCTAGTAAATCTTTGACGAGTCACCAGTATCGGAAAATTTGAAACTCATACCCACTCGAAAGACTTGTCTCAGTCTTCAGTCTTATACCTCAACCTCCATTTACTAATCTAAACCACTATGCTAAAAACACGTTTTATTTGTTCAAGTATCTTTTATCCGGTACGAGGTTACTTTAACCTAACTTTTTTGTGTCTGGATGAAGGTCCGTCGTTAGAGTCTCTTGATAGTCGACATGTGTTTTCCTCTATATCCGTTCCTCATTACACATGTTGTCACAAATATTACTGTTTTTACGTATAAATTTGTTACATTATGATGTCATCGGTTTTAGTGTACATAGTTGTACTTACTTAGACTTTTTGTATTAAAAATTGTTTTCTTTTTATAAAGTTTACTTATATATCTCATCCTACGTTAAATATATTTCAAAAAATTTTATACCTTTTGTTGATATTTAATAAATTCTTATGTATGTATAGTTACTTTCATATTTTCGTAAGTACCCTTACTATTTCTTCTTTAAATCCTCTTATAAATTAACCTCTCCCTTCTCCTAGTACCCTCACTCCTACACATATAATACCTGGTTAAAGTAGTCCAAAACGAAGAATCCCTTTTTCCGTTATTAAACTCGTTTATATCTTTTCATCGTATTAAACTGTTTAACTAACCACTCTTAGACTTACAAGTAACATAATGTCGGATGTAAAAAGATTTAGAAACTTAGAAACTTTATAAAGTAAAACCTCCTTTTTGTTTCTGTTTTGTAGAGTCAAAACAAGAAAAAAAGGAAACTCAGTAGTCTGAGTCTCTGAAAGTTAAAGGTTAATTGCATACACTATAAAACGGATATGACCCATTTAAGAAGTTTTAGTTTCTGTGGTTATCGGTGTTTTATTCGGTTATAAAAGGAGTGAACAATAATTAATTCGGGTACGAAACAGTCCAAAGTCTACAGAATCCTAAAATATCGTATCTACTGAAACCGTATAAAAAAGTTCAACAAAATTCTTGTAGGACAAGTCTACACGACAAAAGGACACCTTCAAGTCTTGTTTACATTTATTATATGTATATATCTCTCTCTATATATATAAATTTAAAATATAATATATTGATGTAATCTATATCCAGTTTAATCAATTTAATACATTTCTATAAATTAATTTTATATTTAAATATAATTTAATTAGTGGTACGGGTTGTAGTAAAACGTCTTTAAAGGGAATTGAAGTTAATCAGAAACCCTGACTCAGGTAAGATGAGGAATTTGCAAAATGTCAAATACGCATAGACACACATGAGTCAGTACAGGTTGAGAAATACTGGGGTACCGGTCCGAGGGGTCAGGAATCCTAAAGGATCCGTTCTTGTGACCTCACACAACGGTAAAGGAAGAGGTCCCCTAGAAAGACTGGTTCCCTAGCTTAGGCACAGAGAACACGGAGGACGGAACCGTCCACCCAAGAAATGGTAACGTGGTGGACCCTTCGGGAATACACATAGACTTAGTTTCCTTAGAGAATGTTAGAGTTGTTAAAGTCACCTAGAAACTCACTAATTCGGTAAGTAAGGTGTTTCTAAACGACTCGTTGTTGGTACGTGGTCATTGTTGTGGTTGTTTTTAAAGAGGGAAGTCCTTTTAGTGTTAGATCATCTCCTTTAGTCTTCTCAGTACCTCTAAAAATTTTTCTCTCTCTGGTCCTAAAGGGACTACCATGTCATCTATTCTCAGACGGAAGGTTACGTCCCCTGTACCAAAGTTAGGGACCAGACGTTCCTAAGGTGTACGGTGTCTCGGTGACTCGGGCTCACGGTGTTGATGGGTGTTGATGGGAGAACCGGTGTTGACGACTTCGGAAGTTCGAGATCACGGACGTTCGGTGTTGATTACTCGGGGACACGACGTCGATGACTACGAGGACACTAATCTCGGGCACGAGCCGTCGTTTTCTTCGGTGGTGTCACTCTTCGGACACGCGGTGTCGATCTTTCATCGGGGATGAGAGACGTTGATCTCTTTCGGGTACACGTCGTCACCTCTGGGTCCTCTATGTTTTTATTTTATTTCTTTTTTCATTTTTATTTCGTCACACGTAGGTAGTTTTTTAATATTATTTTTTCTCACTCTCGTATTTTACTTTGAACCTTCAGTGTCCTTTCTCTTTTGTCTGAGAAGTAAATCCTTAATACCGGTCCTATCTGAAAAGTCTCTCACACGACAAATGCGTTTCTTGACTCCCTCTACTCCTTGGTTCGACACACAAAAAGACCCCATTTTCGTAAAGTCCGTCTCTTCTAAGGTCACGTTTTGAGGATTACCTCCTCTAAAGATCTTCCAAGGTCCCTGATGCTCCGGGTAACAGTATCCTCGTCTCCGTGTTCGTCTCTATCCTTCTTCTCCTCCACACTCTCCACTGTCTGTGAGTCCCGACTCACTCCAGTCCCACTCCGTTTCCTCCGTCAGTAGAAGGTCGTGTTTTAGTTCTTCGAGGTTTGTCGGGAGTTTTATTATTATGAAATACCATTGTAGAAAACTTTTAGTTTACTTTCGGTTTTAAGGTACTACCTGTTTTATAGTTTTTGATTGACTTCTGTTCTGGTCGTAGACTAAGTTGACTGACTAAAAAAACCGGAGTCTTTGTTGATATCCAGTTGGACCGTGACTATGACTAGGACAGAAATAAATTTTAAAGTTATAAACTAAGTAATACCTAAAAAAACGTAATTAACACGAAGAGTTTTTATAAAGTCACTTTGTAGTAAAAACAACTACAGGGAATTTAAAATGGGAACTCTGAAAACTAAGTATACGGAGTAAGATCAGAGTCAGAACTTCAGTAAAACTTTAAATTCGTTACGATGGGGGATGGAAGAATATCCGTTTGACTCTTCTGTCGTGTTTCACAATAGTATTTATGGTGTGGGTCTAAAGGGACAATAATTGTAGAGTGTAATATACCACTACCTACCGTAGTGGTTGAGCTACCTGTACTTAAACTCGTTCGAGACCCTCAACCACTACCTTTCCCTTCGGACCGAACGACGACAGGTTCCTCAGTGTTTCTCTACCTGTACTGACTCGTTGACTTGACTTGTAGAGTGTAATCGTACCATGTGAATGATATTAATTACTTGGTTAAGTTATGTAAGAACAATTTAAACTAAGTCGAAAGGAATCAAAGTTGGAGACCTGGAAGAAGACAAGGTCTTAGGATAGGGTCCATGGTGTAATGTAAATCAGTAGTACAGAGGAATCCGTAGAGGAGTGACACCGACCAAGAGTCTAAAAGGAACAAAAACTACTGGACCTGTCAAAACTCCTCATAAAACATCTTACTAGGTACGACCTTACATGGACTACAAAAAGAGTACTATTCTGACCCCAATATCCAATAGTCCTCCTTCTGACGTTTCCATTTAATGGTAAAAGTAGTGTAACATGGTACTCATAAATAGTAAGTGCACTAAATGCTGATCCACAAACCAGTGGATTCCATCGCAGCCAGTTAGAAAAGGTGACATTTGAATGAAAAAAAAGGGGAGAAGAAAAGGTGTGATCTTACGTCAGTGATAAACGTCGGGTGTCGATTTCCTACCCCTCGACACGAGAGGGTAGAACTCCCACCTCTAAGACGTATTTAATAAACCTTAAGAAGACGTCTCCTTTAACCACAGGACGTCAACAATGAGTTGGTAAACAAATATTGTCATACTCGAGTACATACGAAAAAATTATGAGACTCAATATTAGGTTACGATCAAATAAAATAACGGGTTTAAGAAGGTGAAGACAGGTAACCTTCGGGACAGTCAACTGAGGACACTGGCAAACGGTGATAGTCTCATACTCATAAAACCCGTCCCCCATGAAGAAATGAAAGACAACAATGATCTACAAGACTAGAACATATAAAGGACCGAGTCAGGATCTTATTCAGTAAAGAGGTTTCAGGACCAAGGACAACAAACTCTAACAATAATTTTTTGGTTCTAGTCATTATGTTGTAACTTTTCGTTAATATGAGGTTTATTTTGAGGTTTAGTCCCGTGAGGTACGTGAATAACAATGATCTCACGAGGAGACGGAAAATTTTTGGGTTATACTGTCGTTTTTTATTTAAGGACGAGTATTGTAATGACATAGAGAATTATCTGAAATTAACTATACAGACTATTAAATAGGAACCAAATAACTTTAAGTACATTTTAAACCATAATTCAGAAACCAGAGACTCGGTATTGAAATTATACCTGTTGCTCGTTGTAAGGGAATTAAAGTCGTCTGACTCCTAAGTACCTCGGTTCAAGACGAGATAACTTGTATTTACCTCCACCGGAACCATTAGTGAGACGAGATGAAGGAATATAGTGTTCGTTTTTAAACCGGAGTAATAAAAAATCTGTACAGTGTAAGTTGGTTTCCATATTGCACGGTACCTCTACAACCCAGGAAAGTACTAGGGTGACTAGTATACTTTCCTCTCTGTAAACTACCCCTGTTTACAAAAGTCGAGAGGGGGTTGTGACTGGGTGAACGTCGGTCAAAAGGGGTCAGAGGGTATTCAGAAATGACCATAGTTGTAGAACGACGATGTAGTGAAGGGATGGGGATTCTAGTGAAATTGGGAATTAATACCAAGGAGAATGTAATGAGCAAAGTAGACTGGAGTAATCATGTTATAACTTCATAAAAGGGTCATTACACTGTTACCAAATCAACCAAATCAGTGATTCAGTACAGTCTGAGAACGCTGGGGTGCCTGATATCAGATCGTCCGAGTAGACAGGTACCCTAAGAGGTCCGTTCTTATGACCTCACCCAACGGTTTAGTCGGTAAATAAGTTTAACAAAATTCTATTCCTTAGTAGGTATATGAATATGGAAAAAAGTACCTCCGTCTCCTTTATTTAAGGTTTCGAGAAGACCTTGTATTTCTGTTTGAATAAGTACCCAGAAGATTTTAATCTCTGAGATTAAATTTATAATAATGGTTACTACTACTTAATCGTAATTTTTCCTAAAAAATCTTTAATTTCCGATGTAAGTTATCCCGTATTATTGGGCATTTCAAAACAAAGGTAACAATGTCTGTGTGACACTTTCTTGTGAGAAATGTCGATAATGTGTCTCTAGTCGTAAAATAAGAGGATTTACTAAAAATCAGACTTTGAAATAAATTTGTCAAAGGAAATTCACCAATACGGTAAATTTTAAAAACGGAGACGAGGAGTCGACAGACCGATATAAAAACTATCCTATTGATGAGTCCTTCTGGACTTCGAGAGTCAAGAATGAAAAAATAACTCTTTTACTAATATTGTAAAACCCCGTCTTTTCTCTACTGACTTTGACTTAGACGGGAAGTCTCTACTACTTGTCTAAACAAAGGGTCTAAAACAACGACATATGTGTACGGTTGGAATGGTTTAACGGATGCAATCAACACATATACAAAAACAGTCGATTAATATGTAGTCATTTCGACCTTTTGATTATCACATAGATCGAACCTTTGTACACGGGAGAACTAGGTTAACCCTCTATCGACTTCGGTGTCCAACCAACCTTCAAAAGTTGAAGTACCTTTTATTCGTACCAACATAGAGGGGTTCCAAGGAGTCACCATTTCTTTGGTGGTCGGTCACGTCCTCGGTGTCCTCTGAGCCCAAACTAAGGACCCACACCTTCTAGAGGACCTCATCCTTTACCGTTGGGTGAGGTCATAAGAAAAAAAAAATTAAACAAAATTAACGGGTGAGGTCATAAGAACGACCCTATTAGAGTCCCTGACTCTTCGGACCGTCCGATGTCAGGTATCCCAACGTTTCTCAGACTGTACTGACCCGTTGACTCGTGTCGTGTAAAGGGGTTTTAAGTATGCAACTTTAGGATTGGGGGGTTCACCTGCCGTCCATCGGGACACTTTTCACTAAGTCAGTACTCCCACCTCGGGAGTGTTTACCCTAGTCGCCGAAAATATTTTCTCTAGAGATCAAGGAAGGTCGTATACTCCTGTGTCAGTCTTCCACGGGTGAAACTTGGTCCTTCTCCTGACAGTGGTCTTACACTGATATCTCCGTGGAACTAGAACTTGCAGGTCGGAGGTTTTGACACTCTTCTTTAAAGACAACAGACATTCGATGAACCAGACACCATAAAACAATATCGTCGGGTTAACCTAATTCTGTCACACGTTTAATTTGTACTTTTAGAGAAGAGGTGTATCTTCCGTCAAGGAAAACTTTACAGAAACTCGTAGAAGTCATATTTCCTATCTTTGGTGACCCCTCCTCCATACTTTTCCACCAACTTTGAACCCAATCTAAAAGGAATACGTGGTCGATACCAATTTTATCTTTCAGGTACCCTGAAGGGACCACCAGGTCACCGATTTTAAGGTGTGAGGCTTACGTCTCCCGGGTCCAAGTTAAGGTCAAGTCCCTTGACCTAGGGTGTCTGACGTTGATTCTTAAGTGTGCAGTGTCGATTTTTCTAGGGTGTACGTTGATTCTGGGTTGTGTCGGTTTATTTTATTTTATTCTAATTTTTTTCGTCGATTCTCAGCGTCTGTTCAGTAGAGTTTCACGGGTCTTGAGGGTGTAAGTGATGGAAAGACCTTAAGTTAGTCTACGAAGGTAAAAGTCAGAACACAGATTTTCTTTTTCGTTTTGATTGGTATTATATATGAAAAATTTCAACACCGGTTACACAAGAATGTCACTGTCTGTACCTACTCTTACCCTCTTGAACGTAAACTGTTGTTGTAACCGCCGGTAACTATTCACTACAGAAACTACTTAGAACTACACTTAAGTCGGAGACGAAATAGTGTATACAGTTCGAGTTACGCATCCCGAACATAGACACTTTCTTTATGAAATAGTGTATAATAACCCGAAGGAGTCTAATAATTACGATATGTTATTAACGTAATCAATATAATTAATAGATTATGCATTAATTATCACCTCCATTATTCTGTAGAGTATCCGGAAGGTTATTTGTAAAGAATACCACTCTACGGGACATGACCTAATGAATAACAACACTGAATAAGAGATGGGAGGGACTTTCTCTGACTATTTTAGGACGGACAACGATACACTGAATATCACGAAGGGACGTCTCAAATTAAGAGACGGGACACGAGGAACTGGTTCCGTACGAAACCGGTCACTATGTACTCGTCTTTACTATACAAAGTGTAGACTCATTTGTAGAGTTTTTAGTAGTATACCATGGAGAAAACGAGAAAAGGAAGACGGAACTCTTACTTTACAGGATTAATCTCCGGTGAGGAAGTCAGACTTTCGATTTCCCTTTTCGACAACAAGTAAATTCACGAAACCCCCGATAAATAATGACTGATTATGTCTATGACTTTGTAACATAAAAGTAGGTGCACCGTGAGAGAATAAGGTTGGAGACAAACCTGACGGTCAAGACACGTACAAAGACGGTCGAACTACGTTACAGTCGGACTACCGGTGGAATGCACCTGGACACGTACGTAGAGAACCGAAGACGGCACCTGAAGAGACTGAGACATCACACCCTACAGGTAATCTTGTGTCCATGTTATGTTCCGTACTCCCCATGTTTCCATGGGAATTGTGTACCATCTCCCCTCAGTTACCCTTTAAGGAGGACCAAAACAGGGAACACATAAGTCAAGACTTCGTATAAAGTACTCCGAGGAGTCTTCAAGGTCGTTTTATCTTATTACCGACGGGTCTCCTGACCTGTTGAGCTAATATGTAGAGACATGTCCGTAACGAAAGAAGAGACAAAGTAAGGGATATAGGAGGGAAGAACGAGGGGCCTTAGTGTAAGGGTTCATTTGATAGACCTGTGATCTATAACAGTAGAGTCCGACACGAAAGTCCCTCGGGTTATAGAGTTAAGGTAAACGATATCTAAAACACTCTGCACTCATCCCGTGGTCGGTGAAATCGGGTAAAAGACCAGTTTGGAACCGATGAAATGTCAAACTTCAAAGAAACGTTACAAGTGGTGGGAATAACTAAGATCTCTTATACTTGTAACTTTCATAAAAACTCAGATATGCCCAAAGTAGTAAAGAAAATGTAGACTATACACCTTATTTACAGGAGTGACGAAGTTATCTTATTAGGTTTAAACCTTTATTTCATAAGATCTTCAGGAATTTAAACACGGTTTCCCTCTTTGGGTGACCCGAAACGAGGAACAGACTTAGTAATCCATCGACGATATAGTGAGACAAGACTTTGGGACTAGAATAAAATCTTTATTTACTTAGTACGGTGGAAACATGTACACTCGTAAAGACGGTAGGATTCTTATGTATGTGATAGTGATATCCTATACGGATACCTGACGGAAAGAAGGTATATTATTTTAGTTGGACTTGTAAGTCCGGGGGTGACCCTTCCTAATCGAAGCGAGAAACAACAGTGTCGAAACGAGTTTACATGTGGACTACGTCTCCTATCGACACCACCATCATAAGTTGATGTAACTTTCGATCTCGTAAGTTTAGTACCACAATAAAGGTAGTGGATGGGTGAGGAAATAAACGTACACGGTCCGGTACCCATATTCTCATTCCCCTTTTCTAACGGTTCTTCAGGGGTCTATTAAGTTACTAAGTTTCGTGAAGTACGTTCAGAAATTTTGCACACACACACACAGGTACACGTCCGAACACACAGACATATACACACACATGCGTTCATACATACCCACACAGACTCACACGTACACACGTATGTATACGGACGCACGTGTATACACATAGGTACGAACGTGTGTGTATGTTTCGTACTTCCTTACTAATACTTCTGCCCGTCGTAGACTTTCTGGAAGTCTCCTCCAGCCAGCGAAGTATCTCTGTTCTCGTTTCCACTTCAAATTCCTTCTAATTGGTGTCAGAACCGGTTTGAAAATCGGTCTTATCGATAAAATATTAGTGATATGGTTACTCATAGTAAAGATGGAAACAGATGGACCACCGAGTCGTCGTTTCTTATCCGGACGGTTTCGGACGGTTACGTCCTCTACGTCCAAACTAGGGACCCAGTCCTTCTAGGGAATCTCTTCCTTTACCGTTGGGTGAGGTCATAAGAACGGACTCTTTAGGGTACCTGTATCCTCAGACCACCCGATGTCAGGTACCCCAACGTTTTCTCAACCTGAATCGTTGATTTATTGTTGTTATGGGGATCCAACCGTAAATATATGAGAATTTATAAATTACCCACTATTATTTCATAAACTGGTTATTTCGTTTCCATTGTTTCAAGTAAATTAAATCGGTAACATGTTTTTTTATATAGGACTTACAAGACAAAAAAAATTATACCGTCATTGATTAAATGAGACAGTGTTTTTATTCTGTATGTGTCAGTAGTAAATTTTAAGTTTGTATTAAACAGGTCACTAAACGGAACTCACTCATATAATTCACTTAGAATTTAATTTTAAATTAACGACTGTAAATAAAATGGTACCTGTCAACGTGGGAAGGTTAAGAGAAACTTTCAGAATTAGTTTTATAATGGTTTATGTTTTCTGAAGGGACCACCGCATCACCTACCCGTAGACGGACGGTTACGTCCCCTGTGTCAAAGTTAGGGACCAGACCCTTCTAGGGTTTATGGAGTCTCGCTGATTTCGGGTCCGTGGTGTTGGTGACTTGGGTTTGAGATCTCAGGCCGTCGGCGTTGACGACTCGGGTGTACGACGTTGACGTTTTCGGTACGAGACGTTGTTCCCTCCGGTGGTGTCGCCCTTTAGGTGTGTCCGTCGTTTCTCATCGGGGTCGAGCATTGTTAATTTCTTTCGGACGTGTGTCGTGGTATCAGGGTCGAGTCGGTTTTTATTTGTTTATTCATTAAAAAAAGTCGAAAGAAGTGTCAGGTTGAGAGTGTAGGTATGTACTGGTGACCTTTTTGGTATCGGAACTGATCTGTCTGGAAACATCCGTTATATTACAGAGACGAAAACTTATACGATACATCCAACCAGTATTGAAAAGAAGGTTCCTCATTCGCAGAAAATTAAAGTACCGACGTTAGTGGTAGACGTCACTAAAACCTCGGGGGTTTTTATTTCAGACTGTGACAAAGGTGACAAAGAGGTAGATAAATGAAATATAAATAAGACTCGAAATGAGGCTTATGACTCTCTAAGTTTTGGACATTCAGGTCCTTTGTACTGAACAACTGAGACTCAAAAGACGGACTTTTGTAGATCAAATATAGAATTGTGGAATGTCCCGACCAAACATGTTTTGTGAGGGGAAAGGTAAAGTCGACTTGAGATCGTACCGGAACCGACCAAAAGACCCTTGAAGATCTTTTGTTTAAGAAACTTATTACTCATTTTAATAAAAAATTTTAGTCGAAATAGTTCCATATTATACACGATATATCATTTTTCGTTAATAAACCCTTCATGTTAAGTTGTAAAACTACTTACGTATACCACTACATAGGTGGTGATATGAGTACAACATTTCGTTAAGGAAATGGGAGTTCTCAAAGGAGCGTGGGTCACTTAGAGGAGAGGGATCAGGACCGGGACCCTTGGGGACTATTTTTTTTATTTATTTATTTTTTATTTTATAATGGTTTATATTAAAAAGTCAAATAACAACGGTGTCTGTCCGACACATGAGAAAGTGGAAGTCCGAGGGAGATATCTCTATGTCGACAGATGTAATATTTTCATCGTTTGAAACAGGGTAGAAAATCTAGGTCAGCTCTACAGTGGACTCCAACACTGAGTGTGTCCGAGAGTCTCGACTGATACGTGTAGTGAAATGTCGAGGTAGTAGTCACTGTACCCTAATCATCGGATTTCAGTCGGGTCCGTCATTATAAATATGGTACCTTTAGTCGTTGTGATGTTTAGTCCCACACGCAGAGAGAACAAAAGACTCTTGACCAACAATGGTAAATAGTCGTGTGGTGACTATTGTTGGAATAAGAACTTCTGGACTCACTTGGTCCGTCTCGAACCCATGATTAACTCTCAGATCTAATCGGACATTTTGGTTCGTTCGTATTTTAGAGTTCCAGCATAGTCAGTCGTCAGTCAAGTCAGTGAATCAGCACAGACTGAGAAACACTGGGGTACTTAGCGTCGTACGGTCCGGAGGGACAGGTAGTGGTTGAGCGCCTCAAGTGAGTCTAAGTACAGGTAGCTCAGTCACTACGGTAGGTCGGTAGAGTAGGAGACAGTAGGGGAAGAGGAGGACGGGGGTTATGGAGGGTCGTAGTCTGAGAAAAGGTTACTCAGTTGAGAAGCGTACTCCACCGGTTTCATGACCTCAAAGTCGAAGTCGTAGTAAGGAAGGTTTCTTTAGGGTCCCGACTAGAGGAAGGAAGTCTTACCTGACCAACCTAGAGGAACGTCAGGTTCCCTGAGAGTTCTCAGAAGAGGTTGTAGTGTCAAGTTTGTGTAGTTAAGAAGCCGTGAGTTGGAAGAGACAAGACTATGCGAGTCCAACATAGNCTCAAAGTCGAAGTCGTAGTAAGGAAGGTTTCTTTAGGGGCCCGACTAGAGGAAGGAAGTCTTACCTGACCAACCTAGAGGAACGTCAGGTTCCCTGAGAGTTCTCAGAAGAGGTTGTAGTGTCAAGTTTGTGTAGTTAAGAAGCCGTGAGTTGGAAGAGACAAGACTATGCGAGTCCAACATAGTCTTGTCTCCAAATAAGAGTGAAACAGACTCACTATTGAGAACCAGACTCTCTATTGTGAATAGTGTAAGGGGGCTCTCTGAGGTTCTGAGTCCGAATGTCTCCAGGGAGTAGGACGTCGACATCGGAGACCTTGTGTACTGGGGGTACCAATTACGACGTCCCGTTACCTGGTATCCCCTACGAGCGGACCTTTACTTTACAAAGACACACAATCAAAGGAGGACGACGATATTGGTTAATGGTGTTTGAGTCACCGGAGATTGTTATGTTTACATAACAATGTAAATAGAATAGAATGTCAAGACTTCCTAGAGTAACCCGATTTTAGTTCCCCAACCATCCTAGTATAAAGAGGACCTCTGAGATTTCTTCTTAGGTATGGAAAGGATCGTAGATCTGAGACGGATGTAAGGAATCGAATACCGTACAAGGAGGTAGAAGTTTCTGTGGTCTTATCTAAGAAGTTTATTTAAGAAGCAAGGTAGAAATCCGAAACCAGGGACNTACAGGTAGCTCAGTCACTACGGTAGGTCGGTAGAGTAGGAGACAGTAGGGGAAGAGGAGGACGGGGGTTATGGAGGGTCGTAGTCTGAGAAAAGGTTACTCAGTTGAGAAGCGTACTCCACCGGTTTCATGACCTCAAAGTCGAAGTCGTAGTAAGGAAGGTTTCTTTAGGGGCCCGACTAGAGGAAGGAAGTCTTACCTGACCAACCTAGAGGAACGTCAGGTTCCCTGAGAGTTCTCAGAAGAGGTTGTGGTGTCAAGTTTGTGTAGTTAAGAAGCCGTGAGTTGGAAGAGACAAGACTATGCGAGTCCAACATAGTCTTGTCTCCAAATAAGAGTGAACCAGACTCACTATTGAGAACCAGACTCTCTATTGTGAATAGTGTAAGGGGGCTCTCTGAGGTTCTGAGTCCGAATGTCTCCAGGGAGTAGGACGTCGACATCGGAGACCTTGTGTACTGGGGGTACCAATTACGACGTCCCGTTACCTGGTATCCCCTACGAGCGGACCTTTACTTTACAAAGACACACAATCAAAGGAGGACGACGATATTGGTTAATGGTGTTTGAGTCACCGGAGATTGTTATGTTTACATAACAATGTAAATAGAATAGAATGTCAAGACTTCCTAGAGTAACCCGATTTTAGTTCCCCAACCATCCTAGTATAAAGAGGACCTCTGAGATTTCTTCTTAGGTATGGAAAGGATCGTAGATCTGAGACGGTGTAAGGAATCGAATACCGTACAAGGAGGTAGAAGTTTCTGTGGTCTTATCTAAGAAGTTTATTTAAGAAGCAAGGTAGAAATCCGAAACCAGGGACTAAGACAACAATGTAGAGGGGAAAGAGAAGACGAAGCAAGAAGGTAAAACATTATTGGGAAACTAATGTGTCGGTTGGACCTATTAGTTCCTATTGGACGGTATGCTAAGAATGGAATTGAAGTAGACGTTTTGGGGAAGAAAGTAGACTTCACTGTATAAGTGTCCGAGGTATCTAATCTTACACCTGTAGAAGTCCCCTGGTGGTAGGACAGACTGAGTTACCCCGACTTGTATCACCTCACCAGGTTCTTTTTATTTGTAAAAGTGGTGGAACTTTTCCAACCCTAATAGTAACAATTACATCGGAGGTAGGGTTCAAAATTTTATAAATAAACACACACGTAAATGTGTATTTGTATGATATATATACATAAGTTGAGGAAAAGGGTAAACGAAGAAGTTCTTCGTAAGAGTCTACTATGTTTCAACCCTCGTTTAGGAAGTTGAAGGACCATCCTCGTCTCTCCTCCACCTCAGGGGTCTGTAAAGATGGTTTTTTGACACGGAGAGAACACAGGGAATACGAAGTCACGATATTTCCTTCGTGTAATCTTGAATTCGGGTTCTCAATTCATGACAGTATTCAAGACATGTGACAGGTCTTCCAACGTTTAGGAATAAAACGATCAATTCCTGAGAACATTAGTGATTGTTAGTTGACGAGTGTATTCAAAAGTGTAACCATCAAGTCTCTGTGGATCGCATATGAGATACGGAGATACAACGGGAAATTTTATTAAATTGAAATATTTTCCAGAATAAAGAAAGAATACAGAAGGGAGGGAAGGAAGGAAAGAAAGATTACTGTTTTAACCACGGCAACAACAAGTCGGTGATTCACCACAGGTCAAGAAACACTTAGGTACCTGACCTCGTGCGGTGCGAAGGGACAAGTGATAGAGGGTCTCAAATGAGTCTGAGTACAGGTAACTCAGCCACTACGATAGGTTGGTGGAGTAGAAGACAGCGGGGGAAGAGGAAGACGGAAGTTAGAAAAGGTCGTAGTCTCAGAAAAGGTTACTCAACCGAGAAACGTAGTACACTGGTTTCCTGACCTCGAAGTCGAAGTTATAGTCAGGAAGGTAACTTATAAGTCCCAACTAAAGGAAATCTTTACTGACCGAATTAGAGGATCCATCGGTTCCCTGAGAGTTCTCAGAAGATGTCGTGGTGTCATAATTTCGTGGTTAAGCAACCACAAGTCGGAAGAAATACCAGGTTGAGAGTGTAGACATGTCCTGATGACCTTTGTGGTATCGAAACTGAGATGTCTGGAAACAACTGTTTCACTACAGAGACGAAAAATTATACGACAGATCTAAACAGTATCGAAAAGGAGAATCCTCGTTCCCAGAACCACCCTGACGCTCAACTACGTTGGTGATATATTTTGTCATACCTCCCAGGAGTTTTTTTGATTTTGATGTCCACGGTATACTAGGTCTTTAAGGTGAAGACCGTATATTACCTGTTTTTATATTAATTTTTACTATGTACGTAGGAACACAAATATCGTCGTGACAAAAGTTATCGGTTCTGTACCTTAGTTGGATTTAGAGGTAGGTGTCTGCTTACCTGTCTCTCCTACGTCGTGTATGTGTCATCTTTTAAGTCAAATCAAGTCAAGTCAGTGAGTCAGCACAGGCTGAGAAACACTGGCGTACTCAGTGTCGGGCGGTCCGGAGGGACAGGTAGTAGTTGAGGGTCTCAAGTGAGTCTGAGTGCAGGTAACTCAGCCACTACCGTAGGTCGGTAGAGTAGGAGACAACGGGGGAAGAGGAGGACGGAGGTTAGGGAGGGTCGTAGTCTCAGAAAAGGTTACTCAGTTGAGAAGAGTACTCCACCGGTTTCACGACCTCAAAGTCGAAATCGTAGTAAGGAAGGTTTCTTTAGGGTCCCAACTAGAGGAAGTCTTACCTGACCAACCTAGAGGAACGTCAGGTTCCCTGAGAATTCTCAGAAGAGGTTGTGGTGTCAAGTTTTCGTAGTTAAGAAGCCGCTAGTCGGAGGAAGTGTCAGGTTGTGAGTGTAGGTATGTACTGGTGTCCTTTTTGGTATCGGAACTGATCTGTCTGGAATCAACCGTTTCATTACAGAGACGAAAACTTATATGATACATCCAACCAGTATTGAAAAGAAGGTTCCTCATTCGCGAAAAATTAAAGTACCGACGTCAGTGGTAGACGTCACTAAAACCTCGGGTTTTTTTATTTCAGATTGTGACAAAGGTGACAAAGGGTTAGATAAAGGGTACTTCACTACCCTGGCCTACGGTACTAGAAGTAAAAGACTTACAACTCGAAATTCGGTTGAAAAAACGAGAGGAGAAAGTGAAAGTCGTTCTCCGAGAAATCAAGGAGAAGTGAAAGATGGTATTCCCATCACAGTAGACGTATAGACTCCAATAACTATAAAGAGGGCCGTTAGAACTAATGTCGAACACAAAGAAGGTCAGGTCGCAAAGAGTACTACATGGGACGTATATTCAATTTATTCGTCCCACTGTTATATGTCCGAACTACATGAGGAAAAGGATAAACCTTGGTCAGACAGTAATGAGTCGGTATTTTTTCTTACTTTATTACAGTAAGTGTAGTGGTATCTACTTTGCTCTCTAATAGCACGATTTACTCCACACAGTCTTTTTCTTTCTGTTTATGGTACACGAAAGTGAATATACACCTTGGATTTTACACTGTGTTTACATGAAAATGTCTACATCTCTTGTCTGAACACTAACGGCTCACACAACGCCCGAATCCCTTCCCACTTGACTCTCAAACCCTAATCGTCTACGTTTGATAATATGTGTCTACTTATTTATTGTTCCAGAATATGTCCCTTGATACCAGTTATAGGACACTATTTGAAATTACCTTTTTATACTTTTTCTTACATGTATATGCTTTTTGTCTTAGTAATCTGAAACATAGTCCTTAGTTGTGTGATATTTAACTAATATAAAGTTAATTTTTTCTTTTATCTCAAGTCATAACTACGTTCTAACTATTTCATACCAATAACCAAATCAATGAGTCAAGACAGACTGAGAACCTGGTATCGGGTAGTCCCAGGAGACAGATATCCTAAAAGGTCCGTTCTTATGACCCCACCCAACAGTAAAGGAAGAGGTTTTTCTATTTCATATAAAACCACATACCAATTTTTTTTTTAATATTCAAAGGTCCTACAATTTCGGGATAGGATCTTGTGGACTAAGATTTTATCATTTATATAAAACTGGGTTAAACCAAGTATTTTCTCCTTTTAAACGGAAATTTAGTATTGGAAATCTTCTCTAAAAAGAAGTCAAGTTTCTATTTATTAATTTTCGTTTACATTATAGAACATTTCATTTACACAAGTGGTCATCTTACGGACTACTAAGGATTTATAAGTTTTTTAGTAACATAGACCGCATAATCTCTACTGTTATGTGATCGATTAGACTATAGGACAACTAACCTCCTTTACATGAAACTTCTAACACACAAACGTGAACCGGTTAATATGTGTAAATAAACCCACTTTCGTACTTATGATGCGGTAAAAGGGGTCTGTTAATACAATATACCAGGTTTCGAACCACCACTGAAAGGGGATGGTAGTCAAAATGAAGATGACTTCGGAGAAAGAAAAGGATGGATGACAGAAGTTTCACTCTTTCTTCTTACGTGTGATAAATTAGACGTACTTATGGGTCTTAGTTTCTTATTTTTTAGAAAAAAAAAATTCCAAGTCTCACTAGTTGATAGAAACCGTTAATGTATCCGATGATGTTACCTTCTACGTTTTTATAACTCTGGGTGACTTCGAATTAATGAAAGGTATAAATGAGAGTAGGGAAGGAACGTCAGACGTAGAGACGGAATTAAGTATCGATTAGCTCCAGTCTCAGTCCCAATTATCGGACGTCGAGTTGTAAGTAATTCAGTAAGCGACTAGTAATTTTGTAGGACTTTCTCGAAATACAACTTCAAAATTATCGTCGTTATATACTTTTGAACGACAAGAGTTTATGATTATTAACGAGAAAATACTGACATTCCTTCACACACATAGGTTGTCGAATATAATTAGAACTAATGGTCAAGACGAGAGTTAGATTTAAGTTTTGGTTTAAAAATCCTTTTGAAGGTCTTACTACTCTAAAGTACGTAATCTTAAAAGACTGGGTCCTCGATAACAGTGTCGAGACCCCTAGTCTTTCCCGATGTCAGGTTTCCCACAGGGATGATGGAGGTTTACGTCCCTCACGTGGAAAGTGTACCCTCTAACTAAAGGACGAAAGTCTCTCTGTTTCTCCTCCTAGTCTCACAGGTAGAAAGGAGCTGGAAAAGAATTTATTGAAATTAAGTTTTATCAGTTATACGGTAAGTCCGTACAAATACCTGTCGGACGGGACTCGGGGTTGTCAATGGAGGAGACTTTGAAGGGACGTTCAAAAAAGTATAATTTTTGACTTGACCATCTAGTAAAGTAAAGTGACTCGGTCAGAGAAGTAGAACTGTTATCCAGTCAAGTAAATTTGATTAAAGTCCTCAGTCACTACGCCCAGTCGAGGGTTTCAGTCCGGATATAATATAACCCATAAATTATTCTCTGCACAGATACCTTTGTATTCTTTTTTGTTTCCAATTACTGACCTCGTCAATATTTGGTCAAAGACTCGGGTCCCCGTCAGTCAGTTCCTCTAGACCCTACAGTCCAAACGTCGTAGAAAACGTCAAACTTTATAAAGACTACTACAGGAGTCTACGAGTTCATTTGAAAGACTCACCAAGTTTGTCGTCATCTTTACTTCGAACAGTAAACCTTATTACGAGCCAGTATTTTTTCTTACTTTAGCACGGCACACGTTGTTGTCCTACCCGGATCTCCTATAATATGAAACGCTTTGCAGTCTGTTTTTCTGTTTATGACAGACAATAGTAAACATACACCTTAGATTTTTCATTTTGATCACTTATATCGTTTTCTCTTTATCTGGGTATATACCTCTCGCTTGATCGTCACTGGTCACCCCTCTCCCTTCTCGTTTTCCCGTTCTATCTACCTCCCCTAATTCTCTTTGTTTGGTCAGACATATTCTATTAATGTGACGTTCCTGTATATTGTGTCCCTTATATCGGTTATCAAATGTTAGTGAAATTTGCCTCATGTTAAATGTTTAAAAAACTTAGTAATAGAAAAGTCCACATTACTAAGTAAAACCTAGTAATATGGACTTTGATTGTATTATAATATTTAGTTGTTATGAAGTTACTTTATTAAAAAATTTAATTTTTGAGATAGTCAAATTGCCTTTCTTTTTGTTCAAAATTAAAACACGGTCGAAGGAAAAAAATTTTTTCTCACGAGTCACAAATAATCTGTGTCATCATATATAATAGACATCTAATAAGTACACGTTTCGTCTACGAAAAAAATTTAAACGAAAAATTAACCTCATATTAACGAAATGTCACAGAGGATCTTTATTATTCTTTTCATTCTATACAAAACCCCAATGACACGATACGAAGGAAAACTATAATTTTGAGTAAATGAATTATTCACAAAAGATTACATTAAGGAAGGGTTTCTGAAGAGAGAAAAAAAAAAAAAATGTTTGCATTATGTTGAAAGATACAGATAAATTCAAATAAGGAACAAGAGAAAAGGTAAATCTTTATTTTTCGAAATCCTGTTTTAGTGAAAGAAAGAGAAATTGTTTTTGTAGAGGTACGGAATGTTGGGGTTTTGTATAGAATGAAAAATTTAATAAAGATCATCGAAATCAGTATGTATAATCTAAAAAATTAAGTATCTTTGGAATTTAAGAAAAACCTTTTTACTTTAACACTTTACACAACCGTAAGACACCCAACCGTCCGAATATTTATGTATGGGATTAACGATCTTTGTGTACGATGAATTATCATGTAAGAAAGTTATTACGCGTTCTATAAGTACGTGTTCTATAAATGATTATCTGGGCTTTTATAAATAAGCGAGACATTG
This sequence comes from Capra ibex, assembly GCA_006410555.1. Taxonomy (NCBI): domain Eukaryota; kingdom Metazoa; phylum Chordata; class Mammalia; order Artiodactyla; family Bovidae; genus Capra; species Capra ibex. The sequence goes on along the minus strand of SJYO01037955.1, from coordinate 46,892,789 downwards.
TTTTCCAGTTTCCATGTACTTGAATCGCAACAAATCGTTAATTACTAAGTCATAAAATAGAGTAAACATTTACTAGATCGTAAGTTACTTAAGGACAATAAATTAAATTGAATCTTTTTAAAATTCACTCACATAATGGTTTCTCTAATTCCTTTGATACGTATAGTATTTTGTTAATACCAAACTTTTAAGTGGATTTTTGAGAATAATAACCAATATAGATAAGTAAAGAAGAATTATTATCATGAATCTAATAAGTATTTTTAAAGTACTCTTCAAATTCGTCGATCAGTAATAGACTTCAAAACACGAAACACAAGTAAACAGAAAACGACTGTTTGAAACGTCGTCTCTGGTGTCCTCGGGTAAACTGATCATTTGGAGGTCCATTTATTTTCAACAAATAGATGTAATATAAATTACGACTATTTAGACTTCTGTATGGATATAATCAATTTGGAAGTTTAATTAAAGATATATGATATCTAATGGGATGTAGTACACGGGAACTTTCTATAAACCCAATTAAAAATAATATAAAAACTCTTAAAAATACATCCACAAACAAATTCGGTTAATTTATCTCGAGAAAATGTCTAATTAAAACCGTTATAGTAAACTTCCATTTTTTTATACTATAGATATTACATATGTAACTGTATATCTATTTGTGTTGGTCTCTAAAGTATCAAAAATAAAAATTTGAAATCAACACTTAGTCCATGTTGTGTTTAGAATGGTCAAATGTTTTTTGTCGACTTTATTTAGTTCAAATGAAAGAGTCTACTTTTTTTAGAAAACAATAAACACCTCTTCTAAATTCGATGTAAACAGGAACTATTCGTTAAAAATTCCTCCGNAAACAACCAATAAGTCTTCACACAACAATTTGAAATCAACACTTAGTCCATGTTGTGTTTAGAATGGTCAAATGTTTTTTGTCGACTTTATTTAGTTCAAATGAAAGAGTCTACTTTTTTTAGAAAACAATAAACACCTCTTCTAAATTCGATGTAAACAGGAACTATTCGTTAAAAATTCCTCCGACTTAAACCCCCGTTCTCTCAAGGAGATCAAAGTCTAAGATCACTAACTCAATTAGGTCCGAGTCCGAGTCAACTAACACCCTACACAAATGTAAAGTTTCTGTACTATTTAAATATTTAAATTCCTCGTCTTTTTCTTTTTAAAAGAAGATTCTCAAAACCTCACGTAAATCACCGAGATCACCATCTCTTGGACGAACGGTAACACCCTCTAGATTCTCTGTATCCAAACTAAGGACCCAGAATTTCTAGGGCACCTCCTCCCATACCGTTGGGTGAGGTCATAAGAACGGATCTCTTAGGGTACCTGTCTCCTCGGACCGTCCGATGTCAGGTATCCCAGTGTTTTCAACCTGTGACTTCGTTGACTTCACTGAATCGTACGTGTGTACAGCTGATAGTATTCAGAATCCCACTAATAATAAATTTAAAAAAAGAAGAAATCATGTCTTGTGAAAATAAGGTTATAGGACTAAAAAAAAATGTTATAGATATTCGTAAACTCTCTTTGTCGACGGTAAAACCCTAACCATTTCTATCCACCCGTAACTGAACAATGATCGGAACATCAAGACTAAAATATGTCTAATCGTTCTGTTTTTTTTAAGATCCGGGGCGTTGTCTGAAGGGTTGGACCCCTAGACCGTTCCCTTGGTTCTATAGTTGTTATTGTTAATCGTTCTGTTTCCGATAACGAAGATAATCTGGAAATTATAACCGAAAGTCGACTAGTTAAAGGTCTAATAAACATCCTCCCTGACCCCTTAACGACTCCTCTACCTCGTTAAAAAAAAAAAAAGGTCTTCCCCTTAAATACAACCTAGAAACAAAATCAAAGTCAAGACAATAACACTTGTTCCCTGAGGGATTTCGGTCGGTGATATTGAAAAGAGGGGAAAATTAAACCAAGAGAGTATTCATGGTTATACTTTCACTAAATGATTAGTACTCTAGAAAGTTCTTAAAGGAAAGTTTATATCGGTTAGTAGTAGACCAGTAACTGTTTATCCTAGAGTATAATTGAATTTTATCACTGAGTTTGGTTATTTGGACAAAAAAAATTACTGAATCGGTTTCTGTATCCTCCGTTGAGTGTTCTCTTATACAGTTATAGAGTTCTAGATATTTCAAATGAAGGTCTCAATCAGATTCTTTATGTTCGGGAAGTAACGATGTCCACGACTTTTACCACGTCACTTTTACCACAGAGGTCAAAGGACATTTTCGTACCTACGGAGTCCAGTGTCTGGGTGATTGGACACTGTGGTCCATCTATGATGTCCTTACCCTGAAAAGGTCCTGATCGTTTCGATGTTTCTAATTCTGTTGTCTCCAGGGAACACCTGAAGTTGTGTAACACTGTTGCACAAGACTCTCGGTCGTTCCGGTCTGTTTCTCACAACGGACACTGAAACGCAGTGAAACACAGTTACCTTGAGGTCAGATGAACCGGTGGTCTACGTAGGACCGTTTACGTGGACGATCTACCACCTCTGGTCACTTTTATAAGAGTCATCTGTGTTTCGGTTCGAGAGTCCTGCATCTTGTCCTACCTTACTTTTTGAGTAGACCAAAAGAATTATGTCCTGGGTACCGGTTCAAACGATATATCTACGACCAGACCCCTCTCGGTAGTCAATTGGTCGACCGAACTTGTCGTCCGACTATCTCGGACACGGACCGTAAGACGGGATGCTAAGAAGGAGGAATCCTGTTTACTTTGTTATTTGTTTGTAAAGACCCCCTTTTCTTAGTCATTTTTACCTCTCATGGGTAAATGTTTATGGTCTCAACGATATGACGTTCTTTGATCGAAGTGTTTATAAAAGAGGACGATTACATTTAACTCTCTCTTTCTTTTCCTGAGAAGGGTGAAAGTGACAGTGGTCTTGAGTGTCCATCTCTAGACCTTCCGCCTACACCATTCTTTGGAATGGAAGACAACCAGAAACAGTCTTAAGGAAGAAAAGACCCTTTGGTTCAAAAGTGAGAAATTCTAGAAGTCAACTAACCTACTCCGGGTGGATGTAATATTTCTTATCAGACGAAATGAATTTCAGTTCGCTAACATTTCACTGTAGATGCTTTATGGAAGACCGTTGTAGTACTGGTCACGAACTGGTTTGTCGACCCGTGTGATCATGTCAGTTATACTACATATTTTAATTGGTAGAGTCTGTTGGTCACTCTACCATCGTGAGATTCGAATGATTGTGTCCTTCCTTCGACAATCTCGTCTCTTTACTCAACCCAAAGTCTGAATATCTCAATCTTTATGGACATCTTGGTGACTTGTTCAAGACTTTGATTGGTATGATCACACTGACCTAACACGACCATTCTTCCCTTTCAAAGTTCCCTTCTACTCAACCGTTAAAGTTCATGATCCCTCTTTCTGTCAAGTCAAGTCCTCGAGTCAGTATAGACTAAGGAACGTTGGGGTACCTGACGTCGTGCGGTCCGGAGGGACAGGTAGTGGTTGAGGGTCTCAAGTGAGTTTAAGTACAGGTAACTCAGCCACTACCGTAGGTTGGTAGAGTAGGAGACAGTAGGGAAAGAGGACAGAAGTTAGAAAGGGACGTAGACCCAGAAAAGGTGACTCAGTCAAGAAGCGTAGTCCACCGGTTTCATAACCTCAAAGTCGAAGTCATAGTCAGGAAGGTTACTTATAAGTCCTGACTAAAGGAAATCCTTCCTGACCAACCTAGAGGAACGTCAGATTCCCTGAGAGTTCTCATAAGAGATTATAGTGTCAAGTTTTCGTTGTTAAGAAACCACGAGTCGAAAGGACTATCAGGTTGAGAGTGTAGGTACGTGCTGATGACCTTTTTGGTATCGAAACTGATCTGTCTAGAAACAACCGTTTCATTACAGAGACGAGAAATTGTACGACAGATCCAACCAGTATCGAAAAGTAGGTTCCTCGTTCACAGAAACTTAAAGTACCGACGTCAGTCGTAGACGTCACTAAACCCTCGGGGCGTTTTATCAGAGAGTAACAAAGGTCAAAGGGGTAGATAAAGGGTACTTTACTACCCTGGTCTACGGTACTAGAATCAAAAGACTTTCAGCTCAAAATTCAGTTGAAAGAGTGAGAGGAGAAAGTGAAAGTAGTTCTCCGAGAAATCAAGAAGAAGCGAAAGACTATATTCCCTCCACAGTAGACGTATAGACTCCAATGACTATAAAGAGGGCCGTTAGAACTAAAGTTGAACACGAAGTAGGTCAGGTCGTAAAGAGTACTACATAAGACATATATTCAATTTATTCGTCCCATTGTCATATGTCGGAACTACATGAGGAAAGGGATAAACCTTGGTCAGACAACAAGGTGCAGGTCAACATTGACAACGAAGGACTGGACGTATGTCTAAAGAGTCCTCCGTCCAGTCCACCAAACCATAAAGGTGGAGAAGTTCTTAAAAGGTGTCAAACAACACTAGGTGTGTCAGTTTCCGAAACCGTATCAGTTATTTCGTCTTTATGTACAAAAAGACCTTGAGAGAACGAAAAAACTACTAGGCTACCTTCAACCGTTAAACTAGAGGTCAAGGAGACGGAAAAGATTTAGGTCGAACTTGTAGACCTTCAAGTACCAAGTGAATGACAACTTCGGACCGGACCTCTTAAAACTCGTAATGAACCGAGAACACACTCTACTCACATTAACACACCATCAAACTTGTAAGAAACCGTAACGGAAAGAATCCCTAACCTTACTTTTGACTGGAAAAGGTCAGGACACCGGTGACGACTCAAAAGGTTTAAAGGACCGTATACCTCACGTCGTGAAAGTGTCGTAGTAGAAAGTCCTAAACTTTATCGAGTTGNCTCTTAAAACTCGTAATGAACCGATAACACACTCTACTCACATTAACACACCATCAAACTCATAAGAAACCGTAACGGAAAGAATCCCTAACCTTACTTTTGACTGGAAAAGGTCAGGACACCGGTGACGACTCAAAAGGTTTAAAGGACCGTATACCTCACGTCGTGAAAGTGTCGTAGTAGAAAGTCCTAAACTTTATCGAGTTGACCTTAAGGCAGTGGAGGTGATCGAAACAAGTATCACTACAAAGGATTCCAGGTGAACTGAAGTGTAAGGTTCTACAGACCGAGATCCACTTACTAATGTGGTCGTACGAATAGACCCAACACTTCTAGAAAAAACATGTCAAGAAGACACGTAAGAACGGTGGAGAAGAATTATAGAAGACGAAGACAATCCAGGTATGACAAAGACAGGAAATAACACGGGTAGAAACGTACTTTTGAAGGGAACCATAGAGATTAAAGGAACTTCTCTACAGATCTGAAAGGGTAAGATAATAAAAGGAGAGAAAGTAACGTAACTAGTGACTCCTTCTGAAAGAATAGAGAGGAACGATAAGAAACCTTGAGACGTAAGTTTACCCATATACAAAGGAAAAGAGGAAACGGAAAGTGAAAATAAGAAAAGTATCGACAAACATTCCGGAGGAGTCTGTTGGTAAAACGAAAAACGTAAAGAAAAGGAACCCCTATCAGAACTCGTGACGGAGGACATGTTACAGTACTTGGAGACAGGTATCAAGAAGTCCGTGAGATAGATAGTCTAGATTAGGGAACTTAGATAAACAGTGAAGGTGACATATCAGTATTCCCTAAACTAAATCTAGTATGGACTTTGTAGATCACCAAAAGGGATGAAAGAAGTTAAATTCAGACTTAAACAGGTATTCCTCAAGTACTAGACTCGGTATCAGTCGAGAGTCAGGACAAAAACGACTGACATATCTCGAAGAGGTAGAAACCGACGTTTCTTATATTAGTTATACTAAAGTCATAACTGGTAGACCACTACAGGAACACATCTCAGAAGAGAACACAACAACCTTTTCCCACAAACGATACTGGTCACACAAGGGAAACTTTTTAAGATAATCGGAAACGGGACGAAGTAAGATATGAGGTTCCGGTTTAAACGGACAATGAGGTCCATAAAGAACTGAAGGATGTAAACGTAAGGTCAGGGAATATTACTTTCAATTTTCACTTTCACTTTCAGTGAGCCAACACAGGTTGAGAAAGGTTGGGGTACTTGATATGTGAGATACCTTAAGAGGTCCGTTCTTATGACCTCACTCATCGGAAAGGTAAGAGGTTCCCTAGAAGGGTTGGGTTCCTAGCTTAGGTCCAGAGAGTATAATGTCCGCATAAGAAATGGTCGACTCGGGGTTCCCTTCGGATTCTTATGACCTCACCCATCGGATAAGGAAGAGGTCGTCTAGAAGGACTGGGTCCTTAACTTGGTCCCAGAAGACTTAACGTCCGTCTAAGAAATGGTTGACTCGATAGTCCCTTCGGATATTACTTTTCCCGTAGAAAAAACCCAAAATCAAGATCTTCCAGAACATCCAGAAGTATCTTGACAAGTTGAAGTCGAAGAAAGTGTAATGACCAGTCCCATATCTAAACCTAATGACACTATAATTTACCAAACGGAACCTTTGGTTGTCTCTAGTAAGACAGTAAAAACTCTGACGTAGGTTCATGACATAAAGTCTCAGAAAACAACTGATACTACCGATGAGGTAAAGAAGATTCCCTAAGAACGGGTGTCATCATCTATATTACCAGTAGAGTCAATTTAAGTGGGTAAGGTCATGTAAAATCAAGAGACTAAGGATTTTAACAGTCGCAAGTGATAACGGTAGAGGACAAACTGGTGAAGGTTACACGGAACTAAGTACCTGGATTGTAAGGTCCAAGAATACGTTATAACGAGAAACGTCGTAGCCTGAAATGAAGGTAGTGGTCACTGTAGGTGTTGACCCACAACAAAAACGAAACCGAGGTAGAGAAACAAGAAAGACCTCAATAAAGAGGTGACTAGAGGGTATCGTATAACCCGTGGATGGATGGACCCCTCCAGTAGAAAGTCACAGGATAGAAAAACGGAAACGTATGACAAGTACCCCAAGAGTTCCGTTCTTATGACTTCACCAAACGGTAAGGGAAGAGGTCACCTGGTGTAAAACAGTCTTGAGAGGAGGTCTCTTTCTGTCTTTCACTTTCACTTTAACTTCAGTGAGTCAGCACAGACTGAGAAACACTGGGGTACCTGACATCGGATGGTCCGAGGAGGTAGGTACCCTAAAAGGTCCGTTCTTATGACCTCACCCAACGGTAAAGGAAGAGGTCTTCTAGAAGGGGTGGGTCCCTAGTTTGGACCCAGAGGACGTAACATCTGTCTACGAAATGGTAGACTCGGTAGTCCCTTCGGTCTCTTTCTGTCTCTGTGGAAATTTAAACGACTACACCTCCGGTTAGTATTCTGATCACTCTTATAAGTTTCACCTTCGACGTATCACTTTTAATCTCTTTTAGCCTTCCCCTCTCATATTTGGTGAGTAATTCTGGTGAAGAGACCGTCGGGTGAACAAAGGTCCTTATAGTCTACGTCGTTTTGTTATAAATTTGTTGTCATTAAATCTGTCGAGAAACCTCTTAGTAATTGACCTCGGGTTCTGTGTGGGTCTTCTTCCCCGATTTGACCCGTTCCCTGTAACATGAGGTGTTGATGGAGTACGACACACGAGAGACCTTTTGGTGGATTAGTAAGACTAGGAAAAGATGTTCTAACCTTATTCAATATGAACCAAATATCTTTATCATACTTCTAATTAAGGAAACATCGAGTCAGTCATTTCTTAGGTGTACGTTACGTCCTCTGGACCCAAACTAAGGACCTAACCCTTCTAGGGGACCTCTTCCTTTACTGTTGGGTGACGTTATAAGAACAGACCTCTGAGGGTACCTGTCTCCTTGGACCGTCCGATGTCAGGTACTCCAACGTTTCTCAGTCTGTACTGATTTGTGGATTTGGTGGTGGTACTCCCAATTCAATATAAATACATATATTTTCATTGTCATTTAACTTTTGTCTCCACGTCAATAATCATCGATAATATTTAACAATAAAGGTAATTCGTAAATAGATCATTATTTTCCTAGAATTATAGTTTCTTAAACCAGTTGGAAGTTAATTTCGGATAAAATATGAGAAAATTTCGTTCGGTAAATCTAAATAAAGGATTAAAATATCTAGTGTCTGTCTCTGGAATCCTTTGATTTGGAGTCTTTTGTAAAATTTTAAATTGATAATGAACTTAAAAACTAGGTAATTTACGGTACACCAATCGGAAAGGAGAAAAGTATAAATACTTGAGTCTCGATACCATCTTTTAAAAGTTGTGATTCGACATGACCATAAGAATCGATTAATCTCAGTCGTCAGAAAGACTACTAAACTCCGAAAACAATAGATCCGTTTTTATGTCGATTCAAAAGTAATCCGTTTCAATTTCTGTTAGGTAAAAAATTTTATTAACCGCAGGTAATAAAGGAAGGGTGACTTCGTACAATAACACTTAAGTAATGTTTCCTTTTTATAACAAATTTTTTACCACTGTCTGTTCGTACCGAAGGACGAGACATTTCTATTTGGTGACTACTCGGTATCCTTAACTTGTCCCTTTACTACCCGACAAGGAACTACACACGTACAAACGTTGTCCCACTGTTGTCCTACCGTAGACACGACTAAGGACCACATTTATGACCTGTAAATATCGTTAATTTGTCCCGAAGGGTCCTTCGAGTCACCATTCTTTAGGTAGACGGTTACGTCCTCTTCATCCTCTGCGATGAAGCTAGGGTCCCAACCCTTCTAGGGGACTCCTTCTCTACCGTTTGACGAGGTCCTAAGAACGGACCTTCTAAGGTATCTGTTCCCCCTGAACACCCGATGTCAAGTACCTCAGAGTTTCTTAACCTGTTCTGCCTCGCCGACTCGTGCTCGTTTCGAAAGCCGAGGAAATCACTATCCACACTAATCTAGATAATCTATTTGACCAGGTAATCTTAAGGTGTCACGTCTTGTGACTACTGTGCGTTACGACCGTTTTTTACACCTCGGTGTTCTTGAGAGTCAGAACCGACCACCTTTCCGTCTTACCATGTCGGTGGAACCTTCTACGACGCACCAAAGAACGTTTTGTATGAGAATGGTATTATGGGTTATTAACACAAATAACAATAAATAGGTTTCCCAAACTTTTACATAAGTCCAGTCAAAGTCAAGTCAGCGAGTCAGCACAGGTTGAGAAACACTGGGGTACTTAGTGTCGTGTGGTCCGGAGGGACAGGTAGTGGTTGAGGGTCTCAAGTGAGTCTGAGTGCAGGTAACTCAGTCACTACGGTAGGTCGGTAGAGTAGGAGACAGTAGGGGAAGAGGAGGACGGGGGTTAGGGAGGGTCGTAGTCTCAGAAAAGGTTACTCAGTTGAGAAGCGTACTCCACCGGTTTCATAACCTCAAAGTCGAATTCGTAGTAAGGAAGGTTTCTTTAGGGACCCGACTAGAGGAAGTCTTACCTGACCAACCTAGAGGAAAGTCCGGTTCCCGGAGAGTTCTCAGAAGAGGTTGTGGTGTCAAGTTTTCTCAGTTAAGAAACCGTGAGTCGAAAGAAGTGTCAGGTTGAGAATGTAGATATGTGCTGGTGTCCTTTTTTGGTATCGGAACTGATCTGCCTGGAATCAACCGTTTCATTACAGAGACGAAAACTTATACGATAGATCCAACCAGTATTGAAAAGAAGGTTCCTCATTCGCAGAAAATTAAAGTACCGACGTTAGTGGTAGACGTCACTAAAAGCCTCGGGTTTTTTTATTTCAGATTGTGACAAAGGCGACAAAGGGGTAGATAAAGGGTACTTCACTACCCTGGCTACGGTACTAGAAACAAAAGACTTACAACTCGAAATTCGGTTGAAAAAGTGGGAGGTGAAAGTGAACTTTTGTATATGGATGTGTTTTTGGGCCTGGCTCTATAAACAACATCGAAATAAATATTAACTGTTTCGAACCTTCTGTGGTTCTACAGAGAAAGTTGTCCACTTGCCTATTTATGTGACACCATGTAGGTCAGTCACTTATAGTCAGTCACGATTTTCTTTTAGTCACTAATCCGGTAATTTTTTTATTTATATATTTGGTTGTGCCTACTTGGAATTTGTGTATAATGACACACTTTCTCGGTCAGACCTTTCCGATGCATGACACCCTAGGGTTGGTGTGCTTCAAGACCTTTTCCGTTTGGATACCTCGATTAAGAAAGAGAAGGAACCTCCTTTTGGGGACCTCGAGATGAGTTGACGAAAAACCGAAAGAATCGACGAAGTACGAGAGAATGTATCAGACCGTCTCTTACTTGGTAGGATTTCTGTCGCTGATTATGACACAGAATAAGGTATCTTTGTGGTGCCCTCATCCCTGAACCCAGGAAAACAAATCGAGTAAAATTATACAGGTTCGGGGACACTGATTTAGAACGAACACTATTCACGACACATATATATTTTACCAAAAAAAAATTCCGGAAATTTATCTCGTCAAAATCCAAGTCATTTTAAGTTTCTCTTCGTATAGGACGGGGAATAGTTATAGGGGGTGGTCTCACCTTGTTAACAATGTTGGGTACTTGGATACAACTGTGTATTATGAATGGGTCGTGAGTACTTCCATCTCGAATCCCACACGTCACCATCCACCTCTCGTCTGTCTTTATTCGGACTTCCTTATATTAAACTTGTCTGTCAAGAGACACCCGTCTCGGAGATTCTCCATTCTTTAGTTCCGGTTAAGTTAAACAAAGACGAAGTAAATAGGTACATCCCGAATGGACTATCGAGTAAACCATTTCTTGTGGACGTTACGTTCTCTGAGACCAAAATAGGAACCCAACCCTTCTAGACGACCTCTTCCCTATCCGATAGGTAAGGTCATAAGAACCCGAAGGCAGAACCCTTAGACGGACGTTACGCCCTCTGGACCCAAACCCAACCCTTCTAGGGGACCTCTACCCTTTCCGATGGTGAGGTTATAAGACTGGACCTCTTAAGGTACCTGACAAGTCAGGTACCCCAGAGTTTCTCAACCTGTGCTGACTCGTTGAAAGTAAAAGTAAAATAGCCACATGGTTCTTTTTTTTTTCATTACAGTTTTCCCTAATATTTTTAATCCATAAAAATTTACAAATATGAATTTAATTACGAAGTTGTGTTTATATATTTGTAGTTAGTGGTACACTCATTAGAGTGAACCTCTATTTCGTTTTTTATATTTAAACACAGAAGATAATCACACTCCGATAGATGGGGTTTTGTGACACGTGTGTGTGTGTGTGTGTGTGTGTGTGTGTTATAGATCACGGGTGTGTTACGGGTGAATTCTTTAGAAGGAACATTCCTTACTTACTATCCTAATCTTTAAAATAGTATTCTCGTTAACCTCAGGAACTTCTGAAAACTTTCAGTTAACTTTCTTAACTTCGGCCCCTCACCGTATTAGAGTATATTTTACAATGGTTGATAACCCTTACCTAAGTTCTCTTTCTCTTAACCTCTGCTCTCTGTCACCCTTGTCAACGACATTAGGTGTACTCTTTACTCCCATCCCAGTCCTCGTCTCGTCACCTAGACCTTGTTCTTAATTTAGTATTTTTATAAACCTTCGATCTTAGTCGTCCTGAACCACAGACTGACTCATTCTTTGTACTTCCTCTGTCCACTTTACTAAACGGTTAGTTTTATCAGTTCGATGAAAGTCGTACAATCCTTGACTTACAAATGAAGGAGAATTTTGGTATCCGACTTCGAGATTGGGGGGTTCATTACTACATACCTCTATCCCGAAATCCCATCATTAACCCAAATCTGTTCCAATATTCCCCCGAAGGGTCCATCGCGATCACCATTTCTTGACGGACAGTTATGTCCTCTGTATTCTCTACACCCAAACTAGGGATCCAGCCCTTCTAGGGGACCTCCTCCCGTTACGTTGGGTGAGGTCATAAGAACGGACCTCTTAGGGTGACTGTCTCCTCGGACCGTCCGATGTCAGGTATCCCAGGGTTTCTCAACATGTGTTAACTTCGTTGAATTGTGGGTGTGTGTTCCAGAAACCCTACCCCGAAGGTACGACCCTAAGTAAAGTCAAGTCAACGAGTCAGTGCAGGCTGAGAAACGCTGGGGTACTTGACGTCGTGTGGCCCGGAGGGACAGGTAGTGGTTGAGGGTCTCAAGTGAGTTTGAGTACAGGTAACTTAACCACTACGGTAGGTTGGTAGAGTAGGAGACAGTAGGGGAAGAGGAGGACGGGAGTTAGAAAGAGTCGTAATCCCAGAAAAGGTCACTCAGTCGAGAAACGTAGTCCACCGGTTTCATAACCTCAAAGTCGAAGTCGTAGTCAGGAAGGTTACTTGTGGGTCCTGACTATAGGAAATCTTACCTGACCAACCTAGAGGAACGTCAGGTTCCTTGAGAGTTCTCAGAAGAGGTTGTGGTGTCAAGTTTTCGTAGTTAAGAAGTCACGAGTCGGAAGAAATATTAGGTTGAGAGGGTAGGTATGTACTGGTGACCTTTTTGGTATCGGAACTGATCTACCCGGAAACAACTGTTTCATTACGACCCTAATCACAGGAAGACTCTCTTCTCCCTCTGATCTCGTGAAAGAGAGAGGTGATACACTTCTATGTCGTTCTCCTGTCGGTAGACGTTCTATCCTTCTTTAGGGGAGATCTTTGACTTAGACGTCCATGTTGGAACTAGAACCTGAGAGGTCCTAGGCTTTCACAGTTTTTATATACAGACAACAAATTCGGTGGGTTAGGTATCATAAAACAACATAGTCGGGTTCGTTTGGTTGTTAAATCTTATATTGTAGACAAAGATATTGTAGAAGTAAAGGCACTTACAAAAAAAAAAAATTAGATATATCGGAGGTGACCAAAATTTAGTAATCATAATGTCACATTAACTCACAAAGTAAAAGTTTTGTCAAACGCTCCCATACAACTGACATTTCTTAAACGAAAGAATTTTTTTTTATTACGGGAGTACATAGAGGAAGGTGGGAGATTATAAAGATACTTCGAGGGTGAAACTTATCGTAAGACTGTAAACACTAAATTAAGACTTTACAATAAAGGAGGATGTACACTTATTTGTATTTAAGTCAACACCAAGTCCGAACGGGAATGATAATTTTTCTTCAATAACTTTCGTTAACAGTGTCTACTTTCTACATAAATATTTATGGTAAATTTTTATTCATGGATCACAATATCTTTGTAATTTAAAATAAAGTTCTAAGTGATTACAAAGATAGAAATAATTTAAACTTTTTATTTAAAGTCACTTTCGTTTGACGTTTTATAAGAAGTCATATACGGAGATCTCTTTCCGGTGCAAGATGGTACCGGTACACAGTTCCGATTACCTATAGAAGTTTCCAAGTCAACGTCCTGGTATCTGGTCCGACCTAAGTACGACAAAATATTACCGTACGGGCCCAGATGGGATCAACCGATTGTGTGACATGATCACTCCGGTTACCGTTGTTAACTTTAAGGGTCCGTCCGTTAAACGAGAAGAGACGACCACCACTCCCGACATTATGGACATGGTTCAGGTCCGTAGTCTTTACACACAGTTAGTAGAGTCACAACTCTCTGCCACGGTTACTGAATTACCGTTAGACAGGAAAGGTAATCTTTTTACAGAGTTTCGTGTACACGTTAAGTACCTCCCTCTCTCCACAGTGGAAGTTGATGTTACTCATCTTGTAAAGAGTATAATTCTGTTGTTTATTTTAAGGACGGTCTTCGTTCAGTATTGACAGTGGTTCTTACTACTGGAATTTAATCTGAGGTGTACTTATTAAAGAAGTAAAAAGTAGAAACTGGTTTGTCGTGATTTAAACGGTAATTCATTTTTGATACACTTCATACGTAAATGGACGAAGGAAGGACAGAGGGTCTTAACAATACTCTCACTTAGTCTACCATAGAACCTCCGTAAAATTTTATTATTTTATAATTAGAGTTAACAGGGGAAAACTGAGTCGTCCCCTCGCCTATATAACTCAAAAATGTCATACCTTCGTCGTCCACTACACGTTAAGTTGGAGGTTGTTGTCACATAGATATTTTCCTTTTATCTTAAAGTTGGGACGATAAACGCATCTTGTCAACTCACTCATTTATCAGTTAACCAGGTACTACACCTGTCTCAGCATCTATGAAGACTGCAGTAGTAAGAGTCCACAAGAAAGTCAAGTCGTCATACGTGATAACTTACCTTAAGTCTTTTACTAGTCGAGTGGAATTTTTGGTACATATTGACTAGCGAAACGACACGCGGACCTTGATTGTGTTGTAACATTTAGTTGATATGAGGTTATTTAAAGAAAATTTGATACGTCAGAAACAATTGTTCCAGAAGTCGGAAACAGTGACCTTGAGCCAGGGTGGACTCTACAGCCCCTGGAGGAACCGCACTTCTGGGCTTTCTCTACGAACCTACTCACTGACTTATATGTCATCCAGGAATTTATTTCCTTCCCATGGTCTCTCTACCCTTCCAGGTCCCAGATCGCAAAGCTAAACATGGGTTCACTTAAGTCTTAGGTGTTAAGGGAACTTGACAGAAAGGGTACGTGTGCACTAGTAAGTAAATTTAACAAGAAGAGTGAATACAGATTAACGAGATGAAGGATTTACAGTGAGTGTAGGTAGGGAAAGTGAGGTAGGGAAGACATCGGTGAGACCAAGACTTGTGAAGGAAAGGGAAGGACCTGCTACGGTTGACAGAACATTACCTTCACGAGGGAAGGTAACGGGAGAAGGTAGGAGAATCGGTATAACGACGTTCTTACTAGAAATCTTATTTTCGTTTGCTCGGGATTTTGTGAGTCACGGAGGGATGACGGGAAGTTTATATCCTGTCAGAGACATTTTACCAACCGTTTCGGGAGTTGTTACGAAGGGACCACCGAATCTGTCATTTCGTAGACGGACGTTACGTTCTCTGGACCTAAGCTAGGGATCCAGCTCTTCTAGGGACCTCTTCCTTTACCGTTGGGTGAAGTCATGAGAACGGACCTTTTAAGGTACCTACCTCCTCGGAGCATCCGATGTCGGATACCCTGACGTTTCTCAGTATGTGCTGACTCGTTTAAGTGACCAAGTCATGACCAATTGTAATGGTGACTTCATTGTTAAGACAAACTAATGGAGACAAAATGTCGTTACCTTGGAGTAAAGTTTTGAGAAGGGTAAGTAGACAGTCACTTATAAATCCAACGAAGGTACAGGACCTATTTCTGCTACACTACGTACATGTGTTTTTCCTTGTTTTAACCAGCTACCTTGATGTTAGACAGTGCGACTCACTTCATTCAATCTTTCTCTGTAAAGAGGTCTCTTCTGTATGTCTACCGATTGTTTGTGTACATTTCTACGAGTTGTAGTGAGTAATAGTCTCTTTACGTTTAGTTTTGGTGTTACTCCATGGTAAAGTGCGGTCAGTCTTACCGACGTTAGGTTTTCAGATGTTCGTTATTTACGACCTCTCCCACACCTCTTTTCCCTTGGGAGAATGTGACAACCACCCTTACGTTTGATCATGTCGGTGATACCTCTTGTCACACCTCTAAGGAAATTTTTGACCTTTATCTTGACGAAATACTGGGTCGTTAGGGTGACGACCCGTATGTGTGGTTCCTTTGGTCTTAACTTTCCCTGTGCGCATGGGGTTACAAGTAACGTCGTGACAAATATTATCGGTCCTGTACCTTTGTTGGATCTACAGGTAGTCGTCTACTTACCTATTCTTTCGACACCATGTATATGTGTTACCTCATAATGAGTCGGTAATTTTTCTTATGTAAACTTAGTCAAGATTACTCCTTCTACTTTGACCTCGGATAATATGTCTCACTTCATTCGATCTTTCTTTTTGTGGTTATGTCATATGATTACGTATATATACCTTAAATCTTTCTACCATTACTATTGGGACTTTGTCCCAGAGATAACACTTTGTCGTTATCTCTGTGTCTACATATCTTGTCAGAAAACCTGAGACACCCTCTCCCTCTCCCACCATACTAAACCCTCTTACCGTAACTTTGTGCATATTATAGTATATACTTTACTTAGCGGTCAGATCCAAGCTACGTACTATGACCTACGAACCCCGACCACGTGACGCTGTCGGGTCTCCCTACCATGTCCCTCCCTCCTCCCTCCCCCCAAGTCCTACCCCTTGTGCACATATGGACGCCACCTAAGTACAACTACATACCGTTTTGGTTATGTTATATCATTTCATTAATTGGAGGTTAATTTATTTAAATATAATTTTTTCTTACTCTTTTTGTTTATAGTATTTAATTCCGTACATGCACCTTAGATCTTTTTACCATGTCTACTTGGCTGTCGTCCGGTTCCTATCTCTACGTCTACATCTCATTCCTGGACGTCTGTACCCCACCTCACCCCTTCCACCCCACTACTTCCCTACCTGACGCTCTAATCCTAACTACATATGTTTGATGGAGCACATTTTATATATCGATCACCCTTCGACGACATATCAGTCCCTTGAGCCGGGTCACGAGTCACCACTGGATCTACCTACCCTACCCCCACCCCCTCACCCTTCTACCCGATGTTCTCCCCTATGCACATAAGTATATCGATTAAGTGAAACAACATGTTACAACATTTCGTTAATATGACGTTAAACCGAGTCTCCCATTTCCTAGACGGACGTTCCGTCCTCTGGGTCCAAGTTAGGGACGCAGTCCTTCTAAGGGACCTCTTCCCTTACCGTTGGGTGAGGTCATAAGTAAGAACGAACCTCTTAAGGTACCTGTCTCCTTGAACCATTCGATGTCAGGAACCCCCAGTGTTTCCCAGTCTGTGCTGATTCGTTGATTGCGTGTGTTAAATTTTTTTTTAAAGAAGGGTGGTATGTAGGACACGAGGTCAGTTTAGTTCGACGAAGGTCAAAGGGTTTACACGGTAAGAAAGGTAAAGTTTTGAGTGCCTACATAAAGGAAGACTACTTCGTAGAGAGAGGTATTGAGGGGTCAAGTGAACTGAGGATGAATGGGAAATCTGTAGTCGAGTTTACCGAGAGATAATTCCTCGAGGGGTACTGGGTTCCTGAACCACGGTTAAGGAACAAGAGACGAATGAATTATGGAATATGGAGGACTGTGAACGTTACTTATAAGTAGTATGATTAACATCGTTAGTTAAATTTACAAAAGAAAGGACGATCCGAGGTTCGAGTCCCCCCGTCCCTATCCCACACAGAACGGTTGGACACAGACAGTACTTTGTTTTCGAGGTACTCAGGTCCTTAAAGAGAGTAAAGTTGATATAGAGATAGTGGATCTCGTCAAGACTATTATCGTCTGTACTTTATTAAGAACAACTTATTTATTTGACTGTCAGCTGTGACTTCTTACTGTCAAAGTTTTCTTGGGTACCAAGAAGGTGATACACTTCCGTGTCGTTCCTTCGTGGCCCACACTTAGTCCTTACCTCAGCACGACCACGGAACTAGAACCTGAAGGGTGGAAGATCTGACACTCGTTATTTAAAGACAACAAATATTCTAAAAAATTTTATCTTTTTATTAGGGACTACCTTCGAGTTCATGTGTGTCTCGAAAAAAATTTTTTGCTGGAGTTTTGTTAGTTTGAGTATCCTTTGTAAATTTTTAGTCTTACCACTACTAAAAAAATAAAGCCCTCTTACTAGGTGCATACAAAAGACGAGTTTCGTGAGAGAGAATCATTCGTTTACAAGAGTCTCTAGTCCTTCAATAAGGTGCTAGTCTGCTCTGAGACGTACAAGTCTCACCATACCGGTATCTGATAAGTACTAGTCTTTTAATTAAACTCTTCCCAATCGCCAGGATCCCCTGTGGAGGTTGTTCGATCCCTGTGGTCTGTGTAACATAAGGAAGAAACACATACAAAGGAAAATTCTGTTAAAAATAACTTTTTTATCAACTTAATGTTACGACGTAATTAAGGACAACGTGTCGTTTCTTTGAGTCAATATGTATATACGTAAGAAAAAATATAAGAAAAGGTGATACCGAATAGTGTTCCATAACTTATATTAAGGGACACGATACGTCATCGTGGAACAATAAATAGGTAAGATATATAGGATCAAACGTAGACAATTGAAGTCTAAGGGTTAGGTAGTGAAGCGGGTAGGGTGGAGGGGGAACCATTGGTGGTGGACACAGGGACTAGGGTAAAGACAAAGTATCTATTCAAGTAACCACAGTATAAAATCTAAGGTGTATATTCACTATAGTATACCCTAAACAAAAAGAGAAAGACTGAATGAAGTGAACCATACTATTAGAGATCAACGTAGGTACAACGACTTTTACCGTAATAAAGTAAGAAAAAATAGCGACTCATTACGTTACCGTGGGGTGAGGTCATGAGAACGGACCTTTTAGGGTACCTACCTCCTCGGACCACCCGACGTCAGGTACCCCAGCGACTCTCAGCCTGTGCTGAGTTACTGAAGTGAAAGTGAAAAGTGAAAGTACGTAACCTTTTCCTTTACCGTGGGTGAGGTCACAAGGACGGACCTCTTAGGGTCCCTGCCTCCTCGGACCACCCGACGGTAGATACCCCAGCGTGTCTCAGTCCGTACCGACTTCGCTGAATCGTCGTCGTCGTCGTCGTCGTCATAAAGCAACACATATACATCGTGTAGAAGAAATAGGTAAATGGACAGTTACTTGTGTCCAAAAAAGGTACAGAACCGATAACACTTATCACGACGATACTTGTATCCAACGTACATAGAAGAACTTAATATCAAAACAGACCTATATACGGGTCTTCTCCTTAACGACCTAGTATGTCATTGAGATAAAAATCAAAAGACTCTTTGGAGGTATGACAAAAGGTGTCACCTATGTGGTTGAATGTAAGGGTGGTTGTGACATCCTCCCAATAGAGATTGATTACCTCCGGTACCGATCCCCCACCGTTCTCTACCTAGACTAGGTCTATATAGGTTGTTTCAGTTATGACGACAAGTTATGACTAGTTATAACACAGAGTTACGAGTTAGGAAGCACATACCAGTTTCGTGTTCGTTGTTTAAGAAGACGTTTTGTCTCCCAATTTGATAACTTATAGATGTCAGAGAAAGTCTGAATTGTAGAGAAGTTTTAGTATCTTTGAGTTTCAGATTATTTTAGTACCCGAAACAGTAATTTCTTAGGTAGCTATACACTGGTCTTGATTTTCGGGGTCTTGATCCTCAGAGTACTATTTTGAAGAAAGACACGAAAGAAATAATATAAGACTCTTCTAGTCACTGTCACATATTAACCGGATTAATTCTCAATCTTCTGGTTAAAGTTTTCTGTTTTGTGTATTAAGATTGGAAATGTAAATCGTATGTTACATTGTCTATTGAAAAGATCTTTTAAACTTCTTCTTTTGTGTGAAAGGGGATGAACAAATGTCACAATCCGAAAAAAAAAAAAAATGGAGAGACTTATAGGTTCCGACTTTATACTGGATTAAATATTTTTCTTGACCGGAGTGAACGATAGTGTTTTACCTATTGTAAAAAAATTTGCAACATTATATTAGTCTCTGGATTCTAATATTCCTTTTACGAGAGAACCTCTCTATTCAAACCATTATTTTTCTCAAGAGATGTTGTGGTCCGAGGATATTGTGTCCAGACTGAAAAGAAGGAAGACGATTGACGGGACAGGTATGTTTGTTCCTAGACTCTGACCTCAGTCTACTTCCTGTAGACGACTTCTTCTTCTTTAATCGGATTTACTTTCTATCACTGAAGGTGACTCATATTCCCTCTCAGAACTAGAAACGATACTATTTTACGACTTCATCCGGTTGGTCTTCAGAATTTTAAAGATAGAAACTCTCTAAAAGGTATTTCCGATTTTTTTTTAAAGGTAGACTTCGGGAAGTAAGAAACTAAGTAAAGAAACAATCTTCACTAGTTAATGGGAAGCCGACTGAGAGATTTATACATGTTTCGTACAAAGAGTAGGTTTTCCGTCCTGAGGCCTGGTACTCAAGAGAAAGTCAAACATAAAGAGTTTACAACACTGCACACGTACTTATACATGTGCCTCTGTTACCGATTCTTTTATACTCGACCTGTTCGGACAAATGTGTCTCTCTCTGACTCGGGTAACAACGGAGAGTCGATACCGAGAAACACTAACCCTGTAAAGACTCTTTATTCCCATCCACCAGAACACAATCAATGAAGTCTTCCGTTTTATCTGTCACTAGAAAGGTAATGGTTTCAATAGTTTTTTGACTACTGGTAGACAGTCCATGATCTTCTTTCAGGGTTTATAGTAAACTTCTCTTCTGGGGATTTCCTACGGAAGATACTTTTAGTAACTGGTTTAACAACTGCTCGTTACAATTGACATCTGTGGGACTCTCTGTCTTTTACCCAATCTCGGTAACTATACGTACGCGCGTGTGTGTATGGAGAGAGAGAGAGAGAGAGAGAGAGAGAGAGAGAGAGAGAGAGAGAGAGCCCTTTCTTAATTCGAATTAAGACGTCATGATCAAACTAAAGACAAAAAATTTCACACGCTACAATACGGTCTAAGTACGAAGTCGTGGGATTTATCCTCTACGCTTTCTTGTTGGCTATCGAATACCACTTCCTACAGCCTAAGTACTAGAGGTCCCTTCTAAATCGAAGCCCTGGTCTCTGGTCCGAACTGGTGAATCCCGAGAACACACCGTCTTCAAAATAATGGTACTTTTCTCTGTCTCTTTCGAAGACTGTATCTGCAGTCTTCCCCCTACCTCTCACGGGGGAAACGATCAGAATCGCTCCCTCAATATATGAAAAATTTAACCAATAATGTTATTTAGTTTTCTTACAGAGTTCCAACAGTTCTAGAATGGTCTGGGTGAGGGTGTTAAATGTAAAATTCCATTGTCCTAATCAGTCTTCCAAAAGTCCTTCCTTTTTGACAGGAGTTCGTCCTATGTAACAATAATATATTAGGAATCATGTCTCAAATTAGACTCAACAAAACAACACATTAGTAGTCAAGTCCCAAATTTCTTATTAAAAAAATTTTTCAACATACACTATAAATTTTATGACTTTACAAATTTTATACATGATTTTGTATGTATTGTATTCTAATATAAAATTCTGATTCCTTACACCTCTTTTTTTCCGTAAACAGGAAAGGAGGAGGAATTCTTAAGGTCTGAGGAGAGAGGGGGAACCCCTGGGGTCTGAAGAAGAGTTGGATGGATCTCTAACTGAGAGAGTGTTGGTTCCCACTATAAGTTGTTGAATACATCGTATCTGTGATCGATTAGTCTTACCCAACCTTGTTTTAGGGTCATCAGGGTACGATACGGTTCCCAACTGGGAATAAATGACCCAGACCTCTGTAGGTCCCCAATCTCAGTCCTTTTGACCCCCGTCCTGGTGAATTTCCCTTTGAAACTTTGTCACTGATAAATAGGTGACCAACTCTTTATAAAAGGATAAAATTGTTCGTCATGGCTGTGTTTTCTAGTTAGAATCTTGTTGGTGGTCACACTTAGATCTATGACAGTTGGGGCACTGTGGGTGAGAGGAGGAACTGTCTCTCCAGCTTTCCTTACTTTTCTCTCCGTTAAGTCGAATCAAATAGATCCGAGAAGGAGGAGAAAACACACTGTGTCGGTAATTATTTACCCCTTTTACAACTAACCTAAAGTGTTGTATGTTCCTTCTAGACCGACCTCCCGGTTTATGTCTCTCCTAAAGTTACTAAGGTATAGTCTATCCTCTTCGATCCTTTGTTATGAGGATCGAAAATAAAACTCTAGTCACGACAAGTGGGTGAATTGTTAAAATAAAGTGAAATATGTTATTACGGATGTTATTAATCGTGGAAACACCGTCGACCTTTTTTAATTTTTTAGATTAATCCACAATTCCTTTCGTATTTAATCCTCAACACCTCTTTACGGTTGAAAAACTTTCTGGTCGTATTAAAGTTCAGAGTAACCGGTGAGTCTTTTTCCGTTCTTTCTTTCTTCGACGTGTGTTCTCAGTGATCAAATCCATCCTTGTTTACATGTCTTCGTAAACAACCGTTACTACAACCGTTAAATATACATTAATTATATAACTACGGACGGTATGGGTAGGGCGGTCGAAGTGCATGAGTAAGTAGATGAGTTTTGTATAACTTTGGAAGGGTAAGTTGGGAGATATGAACATTTCACAAGATTTTCAACTTTTGGTGGTATAGTTACAAATGAAATTAGAGTATTATTCATCAACCAAGGGGAATTTCGTCTTTAATACAGTATCGGAAGATATTTTGATTAAAATTAATGAGTTCGTTGTTATTTAGATAAGAAGAAAATTTTTTCTTTTTATGGTTTGTAATTTCTTTCTCGACTCCCGAAAGGACCACTGAGTCACCATTTTTTTTAAGACGGACGGTCACGACCTCTGTACCCAAGTTAGGGACCAGGCCCTTTTAGGGTGCACGGTATCTCGTTGATTCGGGTCTGTAGTGTTGACAATTCGGACACGGGATCTCAGGTTCTCGACGTTGATGACTCGACTATACGGCGTTGACGACTTCGAGTGCGCGGATCTTAGGTACGAGTCCTCTGCGGTGGTGTTACTCTTCGGACGCGTGACGTCGATCTCTCACCGGGGACGAGTGACACTGACCTCTTTTCGGGATTCTTGTTGTCTCTGAGACGTGTCGGGTTTTATTTGTGTACGTATTTTGAATTCTTTTTTCTTTTTCAACTCACCGGTATATTGCATAATAGGGTTGGTTCCGTGAGAACTCCGACTGCCCTTTCTGGAAATTAACAATATGGTCCTGCCGTTCATATTGGATTCTGGGTAGTGTGTTTGACCCTGTACCCATTCTTGTAACCCTGTCTATTCTTGGGACTACTTTTGTGGTCCTCTTCTAGGAGAACCCAGAATGGGTTATTTCCCACCCAGAAGGTGGAAGGGGTTACCATTGATGAGATATTAAACTCGACTCACTGTTGAACTTTCATAAATTTCAAACATTTTACAAACTATCTTTCCCTTTAAAAACATCTCGGTTCCTTCCATTTCGTTTTATTTCTTTTACCTTGACTTTGAGGGAGGGTCTTATGTCGTATACGAATATTTTGTGCTGAATTGTTAAAAT
The DNA here is from genome assembly GCA_006410555.1 of Capra ibex. Taxonomy (NCBI): domain Eukaryota; kingdom Metazoa; phylum Chordata; class Mammalia; order Artiodactyla; family Bovidae; genus Capra; species Capra ibex. The sequence goes on along the minus strand of SJYO01037955.1, from coordinate 46,869,625 downwards.
GGACTCCCTGGTCAAGGTACGGGTGAGGACATGAAGAGTAAAATTTGTGAAAGATGGTCGTGTAAAATCGAGGAAAATTGGTACGAATTGTAACCCTGAAGGGACCACGGGTTACTTACCATTTCTTAGACGGAACGTTACGTCCCCTGTGTCCAAACTAGGGAACAACTTTACTACTCTACGGACACAAGTCAGCGCAGACTGAGAAACATTGGGGTATCTGATCGGGTGGTCTGAGAAGAACAGGAAAAGGTCCGTTCTTCCGACTTCACCCCGTGGTGAGGGAAGAGGTCCCCTAGTAGGACTGGGTTCCCCAGTTTGAGCCCAGAGAACTCAGAGGACGTAACCGTCCGTCTAAGAAATGCTGATCGTGTTGCACCCTTCGGTGGACCGGATCACCATTTCTTAGAAGGAACTTCACGTCCTCTGTATCCGAACTAGGGAACAGCTCCTTGATTCTAGGGTGTGCGACTTCGTTAATTCAGGTACTTGACTTAGATGACTCGGGTGTACGAGATCTCGGACTCGGTGTTGACCTCTTGGACTTACGGTGTCGATGACTCGAGTGTACGGTGTTGACCTCTCAGGTACGTGACGTAGTCTTAAAGTGTGTCCTCCGTCCTTCTAGGGTGGACGACGTTGATTCTGGGTCACGTCGGTTTAGTTATTTGTTCTCTGTATTTGTAGAAATTTTTTTTTTTCTTTCTTTCTTTTTTGTTACAAATTGAGAGTAGTCAAACGGAATTCACCATAAACGTTTTCTCAAGGTGGAATGATACTTGTCCGAGAATCTTTGGAGACTAGTTAAGAAAAAGACGAAATGTACCGGAACTTCGTGAGAATAAAAGTAAAAACTTTCAGTCAGTGAGGGTCTATAGAGGATGGTTGTAACATAAAGGAAGACGTTGACTCCGTCTCTACGTGAATTTAACCTCCCTCCTGTAATAACGAATTGAACGCTACAAGATTTCTCTCGTCTATTACACGTAAGTTATGGGGTCTCCACTTTCGATAACCCCTTTTGACGAGTAGTGGAAAGTAAGAAACGAGGACAACCGTCCTCTCTGTGTAGACTGTCCACTCCAGTCCTCTGTCTCGACTCGTCACAGTCCGAGTCAGTGAAATCCCTCTGCACCGGAAGTCTACTCTGCAAGACAAGTCGATTTCCTTTCCTCGAGGGACAACACACCCGACTCGGTCCCAGTTGACCTCCTTCGTAAAACTTAAATCGTCCTCATAAAGATTCGGAGAATTCGGGTGTAAATTTAGGTACAAAGGGGTGGTTGAATTAGTCATTATTTCGGTTGAAAGAAAAATGAGAGGTAGACAGACATAAGAGACCGCACGGAGAGAGAACCGAGATCTTAGACCTCTCTTTCTATTCATAGTAAATAACCAGCAGGTTTCATGGTGCACCTCGAGACTAACTACTCCAAAGTATTGTCAAGAAGAAGTAGACGCTCGTGGTATAAGTCATCGGCACCCCCACAATTGGGTGTATACGGTAGAAGGGAACGTTGAGACACTGATTGTGTGTAAAGGTACATCAAAGGGTCCCAGTCAACACCCCATCTCCCAATGTCCTATCTTACAGGAAAGACAAGTATCGGTATCTCTCATCTTCGAACAGTAGGATTTTCGTACTCGTAGTGGAGGATGACGTCATCTAAAAGTGAAAACATTTTCGTATCTGATAAGTTACTAGTTCATCTATTCTTTACAGAGGGATCCTTTTACGTGGATAAGTGTTTCAAACCGTAGGTTAAAATGGTAGAAGGACTTCGGGGACTTTATTACCAATGTTCAGGACGTCGGATGAGTCTACTCGTGTACTGGGTGTACCGAGAGTAGATTGACCGACCAGCTCTTCCTGTCCTAGGATCTAAGAGTCCCTGCTTCGAATAGTCTTGGCTGAAGAGTAAAATCCGAGATCCTTCGTCTGGATCTTATTAAAACCAAATCCGACACTGTACGTTTAGGGAAATTCGAGAAAAACACCAGTTATAAAGTTCACGTATTCCGGATAAAGGGGAACACATCTTTGGGACTTGCAGAAAGGTAGAACTTCAACATAAAGGAGACATGATTGAAATGTCCGAAGGGACCACCGAGTCGTCATTTCTTAGACGGACGGTTACGTCCTCTGTGTCCAGAGTAGGAACCCAACCCTTCTAGAGGATCTCTTCGTTTACCGTTGGGAGAGGTCATAAGAACGGACCCTTTAGGGTACCTGTCTCCTTGGACCGTCCGATGTCAGGTACCCCAACGTTCTTAGTCGATGTTGAATTGTTGATTTGTTATTGTTGTTGTTGAATAAGATGTCTACCCTTTAGTCCCTGGGGTTTCTTCAAGGAAGTACAAAGACCTTGTTAATTTAATGGGAGTACTCCTATAGACTACGTTCAACAAAAAAGCTTTATTTTTCTCTGGTTTATACTTATCGAACTTTTTTATATAGTGCGGATCTAGACTATCTATCTCTCGGACTACTTGATACCTTACTCCAAGCACTATAACATGTCCTCTGTCCCTCGTTCTGGTAGAGGTACCTTTTCTTTACGTTTTTCGTTTTACCGACAGACCCCTCCGGAATGTTTATCGACACTTTTCTTCTCTCCACTTTTCGTTTCCTCTTTTCCTTTCTATATTCGTAGACTTACGTCTCAAGGTTTCTTATCGTTCTTCTCTACTCTTCCGGAAGAAGTAGTTAGTTACGTTTCTTTATCTCCTTTTGTTGTCTTACCCTTTCTGATCTCTAGAGAAGTTCTTTTAATCTCTATGGTTCCCTTATAAAGTACGTTTCTACCCGAGTTATTTCCTGTCTTTACCATACCTGGATTGTCTTCGTCTTCTATAATTCTTCTCCATCGTTCTTATGTGTCTTCTTGACATGTTTTTTCTAGAAGTGTTGGGTCTATTCGTACTACCACACTAGTGATTAGATCTCGGTCTGTAGAACCTTTCACTTCAGTTCACCAGGAATCTTTCGTAGTGATACTTGTTTCGATCACCTCCACTACCTTAAGGTCAACTCGATAAAGTTTAGGACTTTCTACTACGACACTTTTACGACGTGAGTTATACGGTCGTTTAAACCTTTTGAGTAGTCACCGGCGTCCTGACCTTTTCCAGTCAAAAGTAAGGTTAGGGATTCTTTCCGTTACGGTTTCTTACAAGTTTGATGGTGTGTTAACGTGAGTAGAGTGTACGATCATTTCAGTACGAGTTTTAAGAGGTTCGGTCCGAAGTCGTTATGCACTTGGCACTTGAGGGAATACAAGTTCGACCAAAATCTTTTCCGTCTCCTTGGTCTCTAGTTTAACGGTTGTAGACGACCTAGTAGCTTTTTCGTTCTCTCAAGGTCTTTTTGTAGACAAAGACGAAATAACTGATACAGTTTCTGAAACTGACACACCTAGTGTTATTTGACACCTTTTAAGACTCTCTCTACCCTTAGGGTCTGGTGGACTGGACGGAGAACTCTTTAGACATTCGTCCAGTCCTTCTTTGTCAATCTTGACCTGTACCTTGTTATCTGACCAAGGTTTATCCTTTTCCTCATGCAGTTCGGACATATAACAGTGGGACGAATAAATTGAAGATACGTCTCATGTAGTACTCTTTACGACCTGACCTTCTTTGTGTTCGTCCTTAGTTCTAACAGCCCTCTTTATAGTTATTGGAGTCTATACCTCTACTGTGGTGGGAATACCGTCTTTCACTTCTCCTCGATTTCTCGGAGAACTACTTTCACTTTCTCCTCTCGCTTTTTCAACCGAATTTCGAGTTGTAAGTCTTTTGCTTCTAGTACCGTAGGTCAGAGTAGTGAAGTACCCTTTATCTAACCCTTTGTCACCTTTGTCATAGTCTGATAGTAAAACCCGAGATTTTAGTGACGTCTACCACTAACGTCGGTACTTTAATTTTCTGCGAATGAGGAACCTTCTTTTCCATACTGGTTGGATCTATCATATAAGTTTTCGTCTCTGTAATGAAACGGCTGATTCCAGGCAGATCAGTTCCGATACCAAAANGTAGTGAAGTACCCTTTATCTAACCCTTTGTCACCTTTGTCATAGTCTGATAGAAAAACCCGAGATTTTAGTGACGTCTACCACTAACGTCGGTACTTTAATTTTCTGCGAATGAGGAACCTTCTTTTCTATACTGGTTGGATCTATCATATAAGTTTTCGTCTCTGTAATAAAACGGCTGATTCCAGGCAGATCAGTTCCGATACCAAAAGGGACACCAGTACATACCTACACTCTCAACCTGACACTTCTTCCGACTCGTGGTTTCTTAACTACGAAAACTTGACACCACAACCTCTTCTGAGAACTCTCAGGGAACCTGACGTTCCTCTAAGTTGGTCAGGTAAGACTTCCTCTAGTTGGGACCCTAAAGAAACCTTCCTTACTGTGATTTCGACTTCGAGATCATGAAACCGGTGGAGTACCCTTCTCAACTGAGTAACCTTTTCTGAAACTACGACCCTCCCTAACCCCCGTCCTCTTCTTCCCATGTTGGCTCCTACTCTACCGACCTACCGTAGTGACTGAGATACCTACACTCAGATTCACTTGAGGTCCTCAACCACTACCTATCCCTCCGGACCGTACGACGCTAAGTACCCCACCGTTTCTCAGCCTGTACTGACTCGTTGACTTGACTTGTCTTCGAGTTATCTACTAGGAATAAACTCTTACCTTTTCTATGTAAATTTTTTTTTTTGTGGGTGACAACAAAATACATTGTGAGTGATATATAAAATATATTTGTATAGTAATGTACTTTTAAACACCGTCGTGACTTCGAGACCCGTTCATCGGTTTCACTAAGATTCGGTGTGTTAGGTTTGTGGGCACAGTGTCTTGAGGTGTGGGAACGGTGTTGTCGTGTAGTGGGATAGTACGGAAAGGGATTAAATCGGTCGTGTCGAATTCAAGAAAGATTAAAAAGTCATCGAGAAAGAAGAAGGTACTGACATCTTTAGTCAGAAGGGAAGGTTTCAAAGAGTTGGAACAGTGAACTACTTCACTTTCAGTAAGTCAGCACAGACTGAGAAACGCTGGGGTACCTAATATGTCAGGTACCTTAAGGGGTCTAGTCTTATGACCTTACCCATCGACAAGGGAAGAGGTCCCCTAGAAGGTTTGGGTCACTAGCTTGGGTCCAGAGGGTGTAACGTCCACCTAAGAAACGGTCGGTTCGGGGTTCCCCTCGGGACAGTGAACTATAAACCCCGGTTTGGGTAGAAACAGTCCCATCACCTTCACCGTGAGGGTTGGTAAGATCGTATAAATCGTCGTAAAGACCAGAGATGAGGGCCCTGTGAACATCGGGGAAGGGAGAGGGGTCGACACTGTCGGTTTTGTAGAGATCGATAGTGGACTGCAGGGAGTTCCCCGTTTGGTGGGAACGGGGTTCGACTCTCGACGACGAAATTCCATTGGACGAACTTTAATTCTTTTGTTCAGTTTAAATTTGAAGTTTTTCTCGGCTCTGAACTTCCCAGGAGTCTCCTGAGTAGGGAGTACTCTCCTCCGACGAATAAAGGAAGGGTTACTAAAAGAATTGGGTCCTCCTGGGAGGTATACGTTAAGTGACCTTGAAGAAGGAATACTGGGACCTCGGAGGAGACGACACAAAGTCCTGGTAAAGGAGAACACCAGATGGCACAGTAGGAACGACCGAGATTTGACAGGACATTATCTTCGTGAGACACAAACACCCCTTGTGGTCTAAATAAAGTAAGTCTGTTTATTAGTTACGACCCAAAAGAATTACTTTCCTCTACCCCGCTGACCCTTCTCTCACCCCTTCACCGAATCCCTTTACACGGACTACTCGTCTCACAAACTGGGTCCCTAAGATCTTTCATGAAACGTTTCAACCCATAAACACTCTATCGGGAGGCCTACGGTTAGAAAACATAGACTTTAGTCTTAGATCGGTTTACCTTAGACCCTTTCTCAAAAGGTCATATTGACGGGCACGTCATAAACGTAAGTTTAAGGGAGGTAGAGTGATTAAATACCGTCTCGAGGTAAGTTTAGGTCTCGGTTCTCTGTTATTCCGTCGAGTAATTTTCAGTGGTCCCTCATAAATCCCTTGTACGTTTTCCTTGTAAAGGAATAAAGGAGAGGGACCTCAGAATAAAGGTGAGATTCTAAAAAAGGTGAAGACGATCAAACTTGTTAATTTTTACTCGAACTTTTTATTGAATGACGCTATTAAGTAGAGACTTGATCAAAAAGAAAATTTGAAAATATGAAGGATTTCCCGCACACTAAGTCAGGGTTTAAGGTTTACTCGTTTTGCTTGAGTACCAAAAGGAGAGGTTAATTTATTAAGCACAGAGATTAAGATTTCGTAGGTTAAGTTTATTATTTATCCGTCCTTGAGTAGATCGTGTAAGTAATCTTTAAGTGGAAAGAAAGGGGGGGTGGGGACAGGGATACTACAACTAAAGTGTTAAAACCATCAACAAATCTCGGACAACTCGTCGTTTAGTTATGGAGTAATTCAATAAAGTTTATCCACTTGATGTCGACAATGTCGAGTACTCGTACTTTATACCAAAGTAGTTATCTTAGGGTCCAAGACAGATGTGTTTCTGTTTTGCTAACCCATTAAATCAATTCAGACAAAAATTTTTTTTTCAGTTTACTCAACAAACCATAACCTTTCCGGTCTGTTATTAAACGGACAATAAAAACAGTGTATGCGTCCGGTGTCTTGACTATCTCTGACAGTACCAAAAGGATCAAGTAAAGGAACTCAAAGGTATTCTGATATTTGTCTTCTTACGGAGAAGGTAGGAAGTCACAACGGTTCTTTTCAGGGGACGGTTAGCGGGTACTCGGACGAGGAACGAATAGACTTTACTGGATTCGTACTCTCACTGGTCATTAATAAGTTACTTTTGACTCGTGAAAGATCCTTCTTTCAGGTTTCAATCTCTTTAAAAAATTTCTAATATTCTATACGTAGGATGAAAGCTTACCGAATACCAGTCCTATCCCTCGGTTGTGACCGTATGTACCTTCTTTTTGGTTTTGGATGGTTATTGGGTTCCGTCTATCGTATATTGAGTAACCAGTTGTCACTCCTGATCCCCGATTTCAACCTCTTTAGGTTTTCTCTTCGTTCAGTAGTCATTTCCAGAACGTTGTAATTCTTTGTTCGTTTGCATTGAACAATCAATTACTTCAGAAACGGATTTAATGTTTAACTAATTCATGTGATATAGATTTCATGATAAGAAGGTATTATCCTCTTATACAACTTAAACAATCGTTTCATCAGACGACATGACACGAATCAGCGAGCCAGTGCAGACTGACACCGAGGTACCTGACATCGGGTGGTCCGAGGAGACAGGTACCCCTAAAAGGTCCGTTCTTGTGACCTCTCCCAACGGTACGGGAGGAGGTCCCCTAGGAGAGTTGTGTCCCTAGGTTGGGTCCAGGGGCGTAGTGTTCACCTAAGAAATAGTCGACTCGATGGTCTCTTAGGGTTCTTATGACCTCACCCATCTGATAAGGAAGAGGTTCCTTTGAAAGACTGGGTCCTTAGTTTGACTCCAGAGGATTTAACAGCCGTCTAAGAAATGGTCGATCAGGCTCATAATGTTTAATTCACATACGTAGATTTTAGTCCATGATTAACTCCCTATCTTCACCTGAGTATTAATGTTTTAGTAGGTTCTTGGTCTTTTCTTTCTGGACCGATGAAGACCGTCTCCTGATCGAGGTTTGTCACTTAAGATTGGAAAATCTCCTTTATTTCAACGAGAAATGGCAGTTGTTATTGTCCTCTGTCAGTTTCCCGTTTAACTCCTAAGACCTTCGGAGAGTAGATGTCTCGGAAGTGTACCTCCCGTACCGTTGGGTGAGGTCATAAGAACCCTAAGAGACCATCGAGTCGACTATTTCTTAGGTGAACACTACGCCCCTGGACCCAACCTAGGGACACAACTCTCCTAGGGGACCTCCTCCCGTACCGTTGGGAGAGGTCACAAGAACGGACCTTTTAGGGGTCCCTGTCTCCTCGGACCACCCGATGTCAGGTACCTCGGTGTCAGTCTGCACTGGCTCGCTGATTCGTGTCATGTCGTCTGATGAAACGATTGTTTCAGTTGTATAAGAGGATAATACCTTCTTGTCATGAAATCTATATCACATGAATTAGTTAAACATTAAATCCGTTTCTGAAGTAATTGATTGTTCAATGCAAACGAACAAAGAATTACAATGTTCTGGAAATGACTACTGAACGAAGAGAAAACCTAAAGAGGTTGAAATCGGGGATCAGGAGTGACAACTGGTTACTCAATATACGATAGACGGAACCCAATAACCATCCAAAACCAAAAAGAAGGTACATACGGTCACAACCGAGGGATAGGACTGGTATTCGGTAAGCTTTCATCCTACGTATAGAATATTAGAAATTTTTTAAAGAGATTGAAACCTGAAAGAAGGATCTTTCACGAGTCAAAAGTAACTTATTAATGACCAGTGAGAGTACGAATCCAGTAAAGTCTATTCGTTCCTCGTCCGAGTACCCGCTAACCGTCCCCTGAAAAGAACCGTTGTGACTTCCTACCTTCTCCGTAAGAAGACAAATATCAGAATACCTTTGAGTTCCTTTACTTGATCCTTTTGGTACTGTCAGAGATAGTCAAGACACCGGACNATTAATACTCAGGTGAAGATAGGGAGTTAATCATGGACTAAAATCTACGTATGTGAATTAAACATTATGAGCCTGATCGACCATTTCTTAGACGGCTGTTAAATCCTCTGGAGTCAAACTAAGGACCCAGTCTTTCAAAGGAACCTCTTCCCTATCAGATGGGTGAGGTCATAAGAACCCTAAGAGACCATCGAGTCGACTATTTCTTAGGTGAACACTACGCCCCTGGACCCAACCTAGGGACACAACTCTCCTAGGGGACCTCCTCCCGTACCGTTGGGAGAGGTCACAAGAACGGACCTTTTAGGGGTACCTGTCTCCTCGGACCACCCGATGTCAGGTACCTCGGTGTCAGTCTGCACTGGCTCGCTGATTCGTGTCATGTCGTCTGATGAAACGATTGTTTCAGTTGTATAAGAGGATAATACCTTCTTGTCATGAAATCTATATCACATGAATTAGTTAAACATTAAATCCGTTTCTGAAGTAATTGATTGTTCAATGCAAACGAACAAAGAATTACAATGTTCTGGAAATGACTACTGAACGAAGAGAAAACCTAAAGAGGTTGAAATCGGGGATCAGGAGTGACAACTGGTTACTCAATATACGATAGACGGAACCCAATAACCATCCAAAACCAAAAAGAAGGTACATACGATCAGAAGTGTGTCGAAACGACTTCCGAGTATATTAAATAAAAAATGTACATTTCACTTTATTTTACACGTTAGTTTTGGCTGTAGTTCTTTATCTTGGAACGGTTGTGGTACTTTTTGGAAGCGTCAGTGACGGGACTGAAGATTATTGTCTTCAATCAAAACGACCGAAAAATCAAATATGTTTACCTTAATATACTGTACAGAACCGAAGTAAACAAGTTTTAATACAAATACTTTACACAGGTACAACGACACACATCGTCATCAATATAAGTGTAACAAGAGATCATAGATAATATATGTATAATTGTACTTATATGGTGTTAAATCCATAGATAAGATGAAAACTCATAAACCCGACAAAGACTAAACCCCAATAGTTTTTCTCACGACGATATTTATAAGAACCATCTATGTACAGGTATGGAGACAACCCATCATGGGTCCTCGTCCTGTCGACCAAATTCTCCGTACATATTCAAGTCAAAACCATCTATAACAATTTCTTAAAAGGTCTCACCAACATGGTTGAATGGGAAGGTAATCATTAGGTTCTTTTAAGATCACAGAGGTATAGAAACCAAAAGTCAGAAAGAGTAAAATAGGTAAGAACACCAATATGTCACCACAGAACACCAGAATTAAACGTCAAAAGACTTCTTGTTATTACAAATTGGTGATAAAGAATATTTATATCCACTAAACATACATAATAAACGTTTTACGGATAAGTTCAGAAGATGGATAAAAAGTATCGAAAAGAATAACTAAAAATTCTTAAGAGATGTAAAACAACATTTGTGGTAGGGGTAATATACCGGACGGGGTCACCATTCATCAAAGTCTCAATTACTTAAGTTATCAAATGGTTATAGTCGAAGCCGTATCCCGAGCACTGAAAAGGAGGTACCAAAGTTCTATCGATGGTGTTACGGTTGGTTATACAGGAAGGTATTGTTACAAAAGCGTTTTCGTTCTTCCTTCCTTCTAAAAAAAAGAATGTACAAATAAAGACAAATAGACCCTTCTTTTAGGAAGGGTCTTGTAGGAAGTAAGGAAGTTGTCGTCTGAAGAGTCCAAAATACTTGGTCTAAACCCACCTGTTAACCTACAGTTGGGAATTTTGTTAATGACCGTTTCTCCTTACCCAAACGATTCTAACCAGTTCTTGTTAGATTATTTGGTAGTGACTGTCAAGCGACTTGTTTTGACCATAAGACAATCGTTCCTTCTTATTTCTTCCCTTAAACCGGAAACCGATCCTTGGTCAGTGTAGGTGGTGTGAGGGGTTCACCTTAAGCTGGCTCAATCTCCTCTTTCGTTCTAAAAATTTTTTTCAGTGAATTTTATCATTTAATTCAAAGTTAAATTAAAATTAAAATTAACCTTTTGTATTATCCCACAAGTTCCATAAATAAATATCGATTATTTTTATTGTTTCTGAGATCGGATCTTTATTTAGATATAGGGATCAATAGAGATTGTATGTTTCTTACCCAAATTTAATGAAATCTTTATAATCATGTTTGTCCGTTTATATTAGTGTCTCTATCACCGTCCAGAACCATACTAAAGTGGTAAAATTACCTTTATTGATGGGTTAATTGACATTTAATAATCTAATCTTTAATAAACTCTTATTGTTAATACAGACATAATTGTGTTGTGACACGTTAATACCTGTGAAACTGTAATTTGGTCACACTGATATAACAGAGTAAACTTGGAGAATTGTTGAGGTAGTACATCTGTTTCGTTTACGAAAGTAGAGGTATAAATATCTATCACTTTAATTCTTTCCACGACGACGACGACGATTCAGTGAAGTCAGCACAGGCTGAGACACGCTAGGGTATCTGCCGTCGGGTGGTCCGAGGGGGCAGGGACCCTAAGAGGTCCGTTCTTGTGACCTCATCCAACAGTAAAGGAAGAGGTTACGCACGTACGTACGATTCAGTGAAGTCAGTACAGGCTGAGACACACTGGGGTACCTGTCGTCGGGTGGTCCGAGGAGACAGGTGCCCTAAGAGATCCGTTCTTATGACCTCACCCAACGGTAAAGGAAGAGACTTCTTTCCATGATCATTCCACTTTAATTGTTTAACTGTCTTACGTAAGAGATTGTCGTGTCTCGACTAAGTGTATCAGCTGACCTTGAGTTCGGAGAACGAAGGGTAAATAGACGATGCAGGTACATAAATAGTTAAGTAGATAACTGTATACATTATTGTATACATTATTATAACGAGTAAATTCTACACGTTTGATTATTGCACATGCATACAATTATAAAAATTCGATTTCTAAAAGGATAAATTGACTACCAATAAAACCTCCTCCTTTCTCTCTCTTTTAAAATGGATAAGTAAATGAAGTAACAAATGAATAGATTGTCGGATCTTTTCTATAGTCCTTCATATCACACCGGAATTCACAGGACACATTAAAGATCCTGGACCTTCATTATTTGAAAAGAAAACGTTTCACGGGACTATCAAGTAGTAATTCCCGTAGAACGTTGGTATCATCAGGTCGGTGTTGTAACCAATGGTTACACGACTTTGGTCGTGTGTTGTTTGCCTAAACGGGTACAACTCTTTGATTTCCTTTTTTCCGTTTCAGTTATTCTCTAACTTCTAGCTTCTTCTTCTTTAGACTCCCTTATTCCAGTTTATAGGTCCACCTTTTGTATTGGAACAATCCTCCTTCATAGGCATTAAGACCCTAACTCATTGATTATATTCCTACCCAACCTCTTTTACATATCACCCGTTCTCTGACGTTTCTATCATTTCACTTACAGTTACTAAAAACCTCTCGTATTTATTGTTCTACTATTATTTTCACTAGTTTTCATAAACCACACGTTCTGTAAAACGATTAGTAAAATGCACTTAGTGGAATCAACTAGGGAAATTATTGGGATACTTCATAATATCTATGATAATAATAATACGAACAAAACGTCTACTCTTTTGACCTCAAACCCGTTCTAATAGAACGGGTTCCAGTGTACTCGATATCTCGAAAATCGGATTGTTAACCGTGTCGTGACTTTAAGACGATGTGACTCTCGGGATCAAAGTCACCGAGGTAGAGAATCACGGTCTCTCTTATACTCCTGGTCCTGAACCTCTTGAAGGAGTCTCACGACCCCTCTCTACATGTAGGAGTAGACCCGTTCCCTACGGTTTACTGTTCACGAAATCCATAAAAAAATTATATAAGGTGAACGATCGTTCGTACCACACTTTATAAGACCCAAATGGATTCGGAACTCACCATACACTAGAATCACAAGATAACAGATGACGACGACGACGATTCAGCGAAGTCAGCACAGGCTGAAACACGTTGGGGTATCTGCCGTCGGGTACTCCGAGGGGGCAGGGACCCTAAGAGGTCCGTTCTTGTGACCTCACCCAACGGTAAAGGAAGAGGTTACGTTCTTTCACTTTTCACTTTCACTTCAGCGAGTCAGTACAGGCTGAGAATCGCTGGGGTACCTGACGTCGGGTGGTCCGAGAAGGGAGGTACCGTAAAAGGTCCGTTCTCACGACCTCACCCCACGGTAACGGAAGAGGTCACAAGATAACAGATTCGACTAATAAGAATTTTATGACACATCAATTTGATCGCAAATTTTCTCAGTTAAAAACGTTAGAGAAAACTTTTAATTTCATCGACAGAGTCGTTGTTTGGTCCTCTGAGTCGTAAAGTTGACTTTACAAGTTATAGAAGGGTAATTAACAGAGAAGAGTTTATTCCTCGTGTTTAGTTTACTCAGTTGGTTTAGACTATTTCAGATCTAATAAGATTTCGTCGGATATAACTTCTGTGCCTACTATGAAAACCTGGTGGTAACAACTCCTTGTTGGAAAATAAACACCAAGTTTTCTCAGTTATACAATGTCAGAGGATGTCAAAGAAATAAGTGTCCAAGTTCACTTGACCTCTTAACCTACTCCTTCAATTTCTCTCTTTATAGAATGGACCAATCTCAGAGTACTCTAGTGTTCCTTCTCCTACAATCGAGACACACCCACTCCCCAAACCCATAGAGGTTGACGGATAATTTTGTGATGGAGGAAGTAGGTTCCACTACGAGTTTTTGACCAAGGTGTTTCCTTATCTTCTCTCGTATACACTTATGGTCCTCCTGAATTGTAGGGACGGTTATGTATGTCTTAGATTCATTCAATAACTAAGTAACGAAGAATAGAAAGATAAAATTTTTTAATGGTATAGTAAAAAATATAATATCAGTAGTAATGGACGGTCTGAGGAGGTTTTAGGACCTTCTAAAACGTCAGTGACACCGGGGGTCTCGAAATGTATTGTAGATGAAGTATCCTCTATGAGTTTGTTTTTTATCTTAATTTAACTTTCATAGTCAACATCCTTGATTCCACTTTTTATAAATCCCTCACCGTTCACTACAATAGTCAGAGGAATCTAGATTTTATAAAAATGATATAAGTGGTTGACTTATATGATTATAAAACCAAGTTGTATTCTTTATGAACAAAAGAATAATAACTATTTCTATGAGGATAAGGTCTTCAAAATTGGAAAAAACTCGGTACTTAGGAAAACTGTCGGATTACTGTAGATATAAGTATTAATGTCATTTTCGAGTTAAAGTCAGTCTCAAGACTTTTTAGTCTTTCCATTAAAAGGGGTAAGTACAGACGTCGGAGGAACTTACGATACACCGTGTACTTGTGGTCCATTTTTTTTCAGGACTACTTTAGTTAAACTTTATGTATAATACAGATGTCACATCCATTATGACAGAGAAATAAGACCGAGGTAAAAAATTTTGTTAGACGGTCTAAATAACATATATAAGACATAACATATATTGGAGGATGTCAACGTTTGTAAAACTTTTATTCACTGGAGATATTCGTTAATTAAAATTTATTAAAATTTTCCAGAAAGGGATTTTGACTACAGTGATCGGTTTTATGGGGACACGTCCACACTACTTTCGTTTAGATAACTGGGGACTGAAGGGACAGAAAGAACAGTTACAAAGGATTAGTCGGTGTGAAAATTTTTTAAATAAAATAACTTCATATCAACTAAATGTTACAAGACAATTAAAGACAACATGTCGTATCGTCAATATATATATATGTGTGTGTAAGAAAAAGTATGAGAAAAGGTAAACCAAATAGTGTCCTATGACTTCTGTCAAGTAAACGATATGTCATACCTCTTCCTTTCCCGTTGGATGAGGTCATAGGAACGGACCCTTTGGGGGTACCTGTCTCCTCGGACCGTCCGATGTCGGTACCCAGTGTTTTTCAGACCGTGCTGAATCGTTGATTTGTTGTCGTCATCTCATCCTGGAAAACAAATTAATAAGATATCTATTTTATCAAACGTTGACGATTAGGGTTTGAGGGGGGGGGTGGAGGGAGGGGGAACCGTTGGTGTCCAAACAAGACATACGGACACTCAGACAAAGACAAAGTATCTATTCGAATAAACATAGTATCAAATCTAAAGTGTAGACTCAATTTAAGTGGGTAAGGTCAGGTTTCGATCACCTTCACTACTTTAAGGTCAACTCGATAAAGTTTAAGACTTTCTACTACGACACTTTCACGACGTAAGTTATACGGTCGTTTAAACCTTTTGAGTCGTCACCGGTGTCCTGACCTTTTCCAGTCAAAAGTAAGGTTACGGTTTCTTTCCGATACGGTTTCTTATGAGTTTGATGGTGTGTTAACGTGAGTATAGTGTACGATCGTTTCATTACGAGTTTTAAGAGGTTCGGTCCGAAGTCGTTATACACTTGACACTTGAAGGACTACAAGTTCGACCAAAATCTTTTCCGTCTCCTTAGTCTCTAGTTTAACGGTTGTAGACGACCTAGTACCTTTTTCGTTTTCTCAAGGTCTTTTTGTAGATAAAGACGAAATAACGGATACGGTTTCGGAAACTGATACACCTAGTGTTATTTGACACCTTTTAAGACTGTCTCTACCCTTAGGGTCTGGTGGACTGGACGGAGAACTCTTTAGACATTCGTCCAGTCCTTCTTTGTCAATCTTGACCTGTACTTGTTGTCTGACCAAGGTTTATCCTTTTCCTCATGCAGTTCGGACATATAACAGTGGGACGAGTAAATTGAATATACGTCTCATGTAGTACTCTTTACGACCTGACCTTCTTTGTGTTCGACCTTAGTTCTAACGACCCTCTTTATAGTTATTGGAGTCTATACGTCTACTGTGGTGGGAATACCGTCTTTCATTTCTCCTCGATTTTTCGGAGAACTACTTTCACTTTCTCTTCTCACTTTTTCAACCGAATTTCGAGTTGTAATTCTTTTACTTCTAGTACCGTAGACCAGGGTAGTGAAGTACCCTTTATCTACCCCTTTGTCACCTTTGTCACAGTCTGAAATAAAAGACCCCGAGGGTTTAGTGATGTCTACCACTAACGTCGGTACTTTAATTTTCTGCAAATGAGGAACCTTCTTTTCAATACTGGTTGGATCTATCATATAAGTTTTCGTCTCTGTAATGAAACGGCTGATTCCAGGCAGATCAGTTCCGATACCAAAAAGGACACCAGTACATACCTACACTCTCAACCTGACACTTCTTCCGACTCACGGCTTCTTAACTACGAAAACTTGACACCACAACCTCTTCTGAGAACTCTCAGGGAACCTGACGTTCCTCTAGGTTGGTCAGGTAAGACTTCTAGTCGGGACCCTAAAGAAACCTTCCTTACTACGATTTCGACTTTCAGGTCATGAAACCGGTGGAGTACACTTCTCAACTGAGTAACCTTTTCTGAAACTACGACCCTCCCTAACCCCCGTTCTCCTCTTCCCCTGCTGGTTCCTACTCTACCGACCTACCGTAGTGACTGAGCTACCTTCGCTCAGACTCACTTGAGGTCCTCAACCACTACCTGTCCCTCCGGACCACACGACGCTAAGTACCCCAACGTTTCTCAGCCTGTGCTGACTCGCTGACTGGACTTGACTTGAATCTAAGACGTATCTTCGGAAGGTGGCTGATCTACCTGTGCTCAAACTCATTCGAGGCCCTCAACCACTACTTGTCCCTTCGGACCGAACGACGTCAGGCACCCCAGCGTTTCTCAGACTGTGCTGACTCGCTGACTTGACTTGACTCTTCACTATAATATACCACAAACAGAAAGAGGAAGACTGAATGAAATGAATCATACTGTTACACATCCAGATAGGTACAACGACGTTTACGGTAAAAGAGCAGAAAATAGTCGGTGTAAGAAACTGAACCCCTCGTCTCATTACTTGGTTTCGTAATGACATACAAATATCGTCACTGGACCTGAAAGGGAGGACTTGCGTCGACGAGTTAGGTGTCTGGATTTTGTACTTGCACTTAACGTTCGGGCCACAAAATTAGTACACGTGTAGGTACGGAGTCCAAAGGAGAAGAGGGAGCAATCATATACATCCAAAGAAATCCCACGTAAGAAAAATAGTAACTCCCACATTCTGAAAGTGATCTTTTAGACTCCTGTTAAACTTTTAAAAGATGACAGAAACGGTACTTGAGGATCTACTTATTAAAGAGAAACCATTTAACCTCCCTTCTCGACTTTCTAGTAACTTCTAATAAATGTAACAGATAATTTTTTTTTTTTTTTGGAGAACTTAAGAAGAAAGGGGTCCATAAAGTAACTCTTTGATTAAGTTTATTTCTTTAGTTAAGAAATCACCGAAGAAAAACTGTTTCATATGTTCGGAGTGACGATATATAATACATCAACCTGTACCCATTCGTGATTCGGTAAAGGAATCTGACATAAGAACGTAATCAATAAAATCTTTATGTCTTCGACTTCATTCTTTACTCGACATGGAAAAATAATGAAAAGAAGGGAGATTTGATTTAGAAGAAGGTCACTAGGTACAGATATAGGAGGTTTTCATGCCGAACTTTTTACCCGAGTCCGGTGTAAGAAGAAGTCCTGCGAATTAAACAAGACCGGAAAGACTTTTTGTTGTAGTAGGACCCCTAGACGGTTCCTAATGAGGAGTCGGACTTACCTCATTACGGGGACAGCGCACAGTGGTCCAAACGGTTCTCCTCGTCCTTCGTAGTACCTTTTGTCTCTCTTAGGAACCGAAAGTCTACCGCTCGCGCGGATAGCTCAAGAGGTGGAGCACGGAGAGAGGTCTAGGATCAGTCGGGACTCTGTAAGTAAAGGAGGAATCGACTCCCGAGACAACCCTTTCTTTCCGACCGGTCTTTGCATTGGTTTTCGGAGAGACCGTTTCGCAAAAAAATTAACCCAACTTTGTCGTACGACCGACATAGATAGTTCCCTCGGTAGATAATTTTAGTGTCACCGAAGACGTCCTTCTAGTGTAAGACAAAGTAAGACAAATGTTCAATCCCAATTTACCGAATGTTTGGTTCGGAACTGAAATAGTATAAAACTAAGTAGGTGACTAAAGGCAAGGGAAGTGTGATTACAAAACTAAGGATAGGTTCTCCTCAGTCCCGGCCCGATGTCGTCTCGGAGTGACCTGGGGTCGTGTTCACCTCGTACTCAAGATACGTGTTTTCCGGAATCGTACACAGACAACAGTGTTCTGATTAAATAAGACTCTTTGACGAAATTTAGTAATAGTGGGTACCGGGACTGTGAATGATTTTAGAGGTCGTTTGAACTTCTGGACTGACGTCTCGTTTTACCTAAGTTTACATGTAAAAAAGTTGGGGATAAGTAAATCTAAACTCTAAAAATTTGTAAAAAAACACTGTACCTAGGGAAACAGTAAAAACATTTTAAACACACGAGTCTCATTATTGAGATGTTTTGGTATTTGGTTATCACAACTTTATAGTAGTAGTTGTATAGATTTATTTTTAAACTCTTTAGACCCACAGACCAGGTTTCACATTCCTCGAATCTTCAACGGAGAGTCAGACATGAAAATTATTGTTCATCTTTCGACTTATTGACTTTTTAGTTGTTGAGAAGAATCTAGACAGTCTCTTCACTCCAGTGTCCCGTTTCACGACCGGGGTTATAACCTCTCTGTCTACCCGTGTTTCCCTCTTACTGTTAAATGACTTGTCTTTAGGTACTCGTCTTTGGTACGACCCTGGGTACGACTCCATCCTTTTGGGTTTGACATTAAATTAACTACCTCCAAGTCAAATCTGTTCGTATTCTCACTTTTTGTCCGAAAGGACCACCGAGCCATCATTTCTTGGGTGAACGGTTACGTCCCCTGTACCCGAGGCAGGGACGTAGTCCCTTCTAAGGAACCTCTTCCTTTACCGATTGGTGGGGTCATAAGAAGGGGTCCTTTATGGTATCTGCCTCCTCGGACCTCCCGATGTCAGACACCACAGTGTTTCTTAACCTGTGTGAATCGTTGACTCGTACGTACGTTCTTAATTTTCGATGTCCTTCTAAACCAGATTTCCACACCACCACCCCTCAACCTCTGCCAGTGAAAACACTCAAAATGGATGTCCTTGCTCCAGGAGTAGTACTTACAACCTCTTTGTAGGGGAACACGAAGACCTTTTCGTTAGGTAAATTTTATGAAGTCTTATAAGAAAAATTGTTCCGGACGGGAGTCCTCTTTGAATCGATTGGTCTTGATGGACGTCTTTCCCTTTAAGGGTTGATCTCGGTCGAGATCGAAAGGTGTAACTCCTTCTATTTATGGTTCAACGTCGATGTAAATCGGTAGGTAAAGGTGGACTTCCCCTCTTTTTTTTTGACTTTCTTGACCACTTCAAGTGTCAGGTCTCAGTGTCCGGGTGGATTTCTGAGTTTGGGTCAGTATTTTGATCTCGGTGTAGATAATGGTGTGTTTACTTCGTAAACTGTTTTGGGTTATGGCAAGTACTATTTTCGAGAGCCGTTTGAACATGATCTTCCATTGAAGGAGTCAAACTATTTCTTGTAAAAATTTATGGATGTCGATTGACATACTAATCACCACTCTTGTGTTTCGAAAGACGAGTCTAATCTTGTTCTGTTACTACAGGAGAGAATGGTGACGAAAAGTTGTAGTATGACCTTCATGGTCGATACGTTATTCTTTTCTTTTTCTTCTTTTTACATGTGTCTTCCGACCCTTCTTTCCTTATTTTGACAGAAACGAACGTCTACTGTTCTCGTAGATACATCTTTTAGACTTTCTGTAACTGAGTTTTTCTATAAGACCGTGATTATCCGTTATTGTCGTTTCAACAACAAAATGTTCTAATTTTATGTTCATTTAACGAAAACATATATAGTCTTTACTTATTCTTCCAAACTTTGAAATTCAATGGTAAATGTAATCGTAGGAGGGGGATTTTATTTTATGAATCCATATTTAGATTGTTTATACATGTTCTAGGTACATTCCTTTCGATAGTTTGAAATTACTTTTTAGTTTTTTTGTTGGTTTACGATACCGGTTAAGTACGACTGCATACCGTCTTTGGTTGTGTTATATACTTCGTTAATAGGAGGTTAATTGTTATTTATTTATTAAAAATTTTTTTATTCCTTTTTTTATTTATTTCCCTCTTTATAAGGTACAAGTACTTATCCTACTGAGTTATAACACTACTATGGTAAAAAAAGATTGAAGTAAATATCTGAGTAAGGTTAAGATTAGTTTTAGGATAGATCGATAATACATTTATAACTTTTTAACTAAGATTTTAAATATGTCTCTCCCTTTTCTACTTGTCGGTTATGACTTCTTCTTTCAACCTTTTGACTGTAATGGATTAAAGTTTTGAGTAAATATTTCAATATCATCAGTTCTCCCACACTATCAACAATTGCTTGTTTGTTTATCTAGTTACTTTTTTAATCTCAGGTCTTTTACTAAGTGTATTTATATGAGTTTGTCTATTTGGATTGACTAGAAACTGTTTCATCCTTTCCGTTATGTCACCTCGTTTCTATCAGTTTTTCACCACAACATTGTCGGTCTGTAAGTGTACACTTTTTTTCTTAGATCTGTGTCTGAAATGTAAAACCAAGAACCGACCTGTTATCCTGGTTTATCTAAACCAACAAGGGTCGTCTGTATTCTCTAGTTTAACGGTTGTAGACGACCTAGTAGCTTTTTCGTTCTCTCAAGGTCTTTTTGTAGGTGAAGACGAAATGACTGATACGGTTTCGGAAACTGACACACCTAGTGTTATTTGACACCTTTTAAGACTTTCTCTACCCTTATGGTCTAGTGGACTGGACAGAGAACTCTTTAGACATACGTCCAGTCCTTCTTTGTCAATCTTGACCTGTACCTTTTTATCTGACCAAGGTTTATCCTTTTCCTCATGCAGTTCCGACATATAACAGTGGAACGAATAAATTGAAGATACGTCTCATGTAGTACTCTTTACGACCTGACCTTCTTTGTGTTCGACCTTAGTTCTAACGGCCCTCTTTATAGTTATTGGAGTCTATACGTCTACTGTGGTGGGAATACCGTCTTTCACTTCTCCTTGGTTTTTCGGAGAACTACTTTCACTTTCACTCTCACTTTTTCAACCGAATTTCAAGTTGTAAGTCTTTTGCTCCTAGTACCGTAGGTCAGGGTAGTGAAGTACCCATTATCTACCCCTTTGTCACCTTTGTCACAGTCTGAAATAAAAACCCCCGAGGGTTTAGTGACGTCTACCACTAACGTCGGTACTTTAATTTTCCACGAATGAGGAACCTTCTTTTCAATACTGGTTGGATCTGTCGTATAAGTTTTCGTTTCTGTAATGAAACGGTTGATTCCAGGGAGATCAGTTCCGATACCAAAAAGGTCACCAGTACATACCTACACTCTCAACCTGACACTTCTTCCGACTCACGGCTTCTTAACTACGAAAACTTGACACCACAACCTCTTCTGAGAACTCTCAGGGAACTTGACGTTCCTCTAGGTTAGTCAGGTAAGACTTCTAGTCGGGACCCTAAAGAAACCTTCCTTACTTCGATTTCGACTTTGAGATCATGAAACCGGTGGAGTACCCTTCTCAACTGAGTAACCTTTTCTGAGACTACGACCCTCCCTAACCCCCGTCCTCCTCTTCCCCTGCTGGTTCCTACTCTACCGACCTACCGTAGTGACTGAGCTACCTGTACTCAGACTCACTTGAGGCCCTCAACCACTACCTGTCCCTCCGGACCGCACGACACTAAGTTCCCCAACGTTTCTCAGCCTGTACTGACTCGCTGACTTGACTTGACTTGACTCGTCTGTATTCTTGAGTTCATGGTTGGAATGGTTCTCCTCGGATACACGGTAGTCTTCTCGTCTTGTAGGGTGACCGTACCCCCACACGATACCTGACTTGACACAGAAGGAAATTTACATATACAACTTCTGGATTGGGAGTCACACTTGTATAAACCTCTAGTTTGGAAACTTTCAATGAATCCAAATCTACTCCATTACCGTCGTTATGAGAGTACTACTGTAATAGATATATAGAGACACACACATAGTCAGTACAGGTTGAGAAACGCTGGGGTACCTGACATCAAGTGGTCCGAGGTGACAGGTAACCTAAGAGGTCTATTCTTATTACCCCACCCAACGGTAAAGGACGAGGTCCCCGAGAAGGACTGGGTGTCTACCTTGGGTGTAGAGGACACAGAGGATACGACCCTCCGTCTCAGAAGTGATCGAAATATTCTCCTTCTCTCTCTTGTACGAGAGAAAGACGGTACTCTTCTGTTTACTGACGTTCGGACTTTCTCTCAGGAGTGGTTCTTGGTTTAGTGGGCGTGGGAGACGTGGAACTAGAACTTCAAGGGTCGGATGTTTGGACACTATTTAGTTACACATAACAAATTCGGATCCCATAAAAGAATATTGACGGATTTGATTCTATTTCACGAAACACATCGTCTCTCTCCTAGTTTCGTTTTCTTCTCCTGTAGTGTAGTATAATTATCTACTAGTCTATAACCGTTCTAAACGAAGACCTCTGTCAATTCATAAAGAGTCTTGTGACCCAGTTGAGAAGGCCTCGAGTTCAAGAGGTAACATTGTTCTCCCAGTTCTCGGTTATTTTGTCTTTAATTATTGTAGATTTATACAATTGCGGTAAAGAACGAACCCCGTTCCGTAACCAGATTGTGTAAATGTATGAGTAAATTAAGAGTGTTACTGGGCAACACCCTATCTAATAGTGGTAAGGGTAAACTATCTACTCTTTCGGTTCCGTTTTTTACCAATTCTTCAAAGGTACTCACATGTGACGAGATTCTCCAGTACAACAGGTCGGTTAAGTCAGTGAAGGTTGGGAAACGTTGGGTTAACTGACATCGTGTGGTCCGAGGAGACAGGAGGTGACAGAGGGTCTCAAACGAGTTTAAGTACAGCTTTCTTCACCATGACCCTAAACTTAGATCTGACAAAGATCTCAAGAAAATGAGAACTACAAGTTGACACAAAGACCCAGTGGTTTTTAACGTGTCCATTACTCAGGACAATCGGTCGATTGTGAGTGGAGATAGACTTAGTATCCATTTGAATTCAGTGTTAAGGAACTTTTGGGTAGACGAAAAAAAGGACGTCATACCTAGTGTTATTTGACACCTTTTAAGACTGTCTCTACCCTTATGGTCTGGTGTATTGGACGGAAAACTATTTAGACATGCGTCCAGTCCTTCGTTGTCAGTCTTGACCTGTACCTTGTTGTCTGACCAAGGTTTATCCTTTTCCTCACGTAGTTCCGACATATAAATAACAGTGGGACGAATAAATTGAAGATACGTCTCATGTAGTACTCTTTACGACCTGACCTCCTTTGTGTTCGACCTTAGTTCTAACGGCCCTTTTTATAGTTATTAGAGTCTATACGTCTACTGTGGTGGGAATACCGTCTTTCACTTCTCCTCGATTTCTTGGAGAACTACTTTCACTTCCTCCTCTCACTTTTTCAACCGAATTTCGAGTTGTAAGTCTTTTGCTTCTAGTACCGTAGGCCAGGGTAGTGAAGTACCCTTTATCTACCCCTTTGTCACCTTTGTCATAGTCTGAAATAAACCCCCCCGAGGTTTTAGTGACGTCTACCACTGACGTCGGTACTTTAATCTTCTGCGAATGAGGAACCTTCTTTTCAATACTGGTTGGATCTATCATATAAGTTTTCTCTGTAATGAAACGGCTGATTCCAGGTAGATCAGTTCCAATACCAAAAGGGACACCAGTACATACCTACACTCTCAACCTGACACTTCTTCCGACTCACGGCTTCTTAACTACGAAAACTTGACACCACAACCTCTTCTGAGAACTCTCAGGGAACCTGACGTTCCTCTAGGTTGGTCAGGTAAGACTTCCTCTAGTCGGGACCCTAAAGAAACCTTCCTTACTACGATTTCGACTTTGAGGTCACGAAACCGGTGGAGTACGCTTCTCAACTGAGTAACCTTTTCTGAAACTACGACCCTCCCTAATCCCCGTCCTCCTCTTCCCCTGCTCTCTCCTACTCTACCGACCTACCGTAGTGTCTGAGCTACCTGTACTCAGACTCACTTGAGGCCCTCTACCACTACCTGTCCCTCCGGACCGTACGACGTTAAGTACCCCAGTGTTTCTCAACCTGTGCTGACTCGCTGACTTGATTTGACTTGACTTGACTAAGAATAAAAGGAATGGTTCTCAGTTTAAGTGTATGTAGATGTAAACTGTAAATTTAGTAGACTTTGTAGAGTGAAAAGGTGTCTTACTTCACTTCACTTCGCTTTCAACGAGTCAGTACAGACTGAGAACGCTGGGGTACCTGTCATCGGACGGTCCGAGAAGACAGGTACCCTTAGAGGTTCGTTCTTATGACCTCACCCAACGGTAAAGGAAGAGGTCCCGTAGAAGGGTTGGGTCCTTAGCTTGGGTCCAGAGGACGTAACGTCCGTCTAAGAAATGGTTGACTCGATACCCCCTTCGGGTATCTTATCGAAGATATCTTATCGAAGATCCTTTTATTTCTATTTGTCGAGGTACACGATCTTGACAGAGATTTTGTTGACTACAAGGTAAAGGTATATAGGTAAGTAAGTAGGTTGTTTATAACGACCCGTGGAAGATATACAGTCCTCGACAAGTCCATGTTCCTAATATTTTCATTTTTGTATCTTCGAGACGGGAGTACCTGAGTGTAAGATCAACTTCCCGTCCTCTTTCTATGTATCATTTCTATATTTGTGTATTATACAGGTCTCTTCTATACTTTTTTTATTTCTTTTCTCATAAATAATAATTCTCTATTTCCATCCACGTTCTGTTCGAACGTAACGAACTGTAAAAGGTCAATGAAATCTCTTTCATCCATTATTTTGGGGTACCTGACCTTTGTCGAGTCAGCCATTTCTTAGAAGAACGTGACGTCCTCTGGTCCCAAACTAGGGACCCAACCCTTTTAGGGGACCTCTTCCTTTACTGTTGGGTGAGGTCATAAGAACGGACCTTTTACGATACCTGTCTCCTCGGTATTTCAGAGTTCTCAGCCTATACTGAATCGCTGATTTAGTAGTATTAATACATTTATCGGAATCGGTGTAATGTACTTAAGTCTAAAGGAGTCTAGTTACATACTGGAGGTGTTTTTGGATGTGTCTTCTTTAAGATCATCTGGTACGATGAAGTACTTTCACTTTCAGCGAAACCATAACGGGGTGATAAAAGCTAGGGCACCTGAGATGTCAGGTATCTGAAGAGGTCCGGTCTTATGACTTCACTCATCGGAAAGGGAAGAGGTCCCGTAGAAGGGTTGGGTCCCTAGCTTGGGTTCAGAGGGTGTAACGTGCGCCTGAGAAATGGTTGACTCGGTGTTCCCTTCGGGTTAATACGATGAAGTATTCCTCTAAATAGGGGTTTGTCTTTGTCATTTTTCCGTATCTAATAATTTTATTAATGACTTACATACGTATAATCGAGGTTCAAAAATAATGTATGTTTTAAACATAAGTACTTCTCAGATCGGTGAAAAGGTTCAAATACAAGTAGAACTATAATTTCTTTATAAGAAGTTTTTCAGGTCACTGATGAATGAGTTCGTCCCCTTATGTTGGGAATTTTTAGGATTTTATTACGTTTTCAAACTTGACTGCAATAGAATATTAGTCTTGTAGGAAAGTCTTCTTTCGAGTTGTCGTTTTATAGAGGTATTTACACAAAAACATCATGAAAGATTAAGGGTGCTTGTATTACGATCTCTAAAGACACACTGAAGTCATGGGTGACGTCCTCCGTCTTAAATACCCTTTAAGGGTCTTGGATACTGACACTACTCTACAGTGAGGTCACTACACACTACAATATTCCGTGTTGACTCGAATTCGTCCATCTAATGGACCTACCCGGACTAGATTAGTGTAATCGGGAAACTACCCACTTCAATCTCCTCCGGTGTGTTTCCCCAACCCTTAAGTCGTTCCTTTACCCCTGGAGTCACAATGTGGACATTTCTTGAACTAAGATGGTTGTGACAACTCTAGACGGGGTGTCGGTGTCCCGGCTCCAAAACATGGTTCCGGGTCTTCGTCTCGGGTCTGGTTCCGACAGAGGTGTCGACTGACTCGGGGAAACATTGGTGATGGTTTCTGTCGGAAGGGAGTGGGGGACGGTGGGGACTAGTAGTGGTCGTCCGAAAGACTGGTTTTTATTCCATTTTTACGAGTGGGGTCATTAGTGTGATATAGCGGGATTGGTTAGTGGTCTTTAAAACAGAACTCCGATATTTTTAACTGATAATTGGGTCCTTTTTATTGCGGAAAGAGACCGGACAGTTTTCCAGCCGGGTGACAGAAATGACACGGGACCAATAACGACGAGAAACGACAATTATTGGAGTGAGGGAAGACTTTACGAGACACAGACCTTTTAAGAAAAAGTCGAGCACGACCCTGACGGAGTCGTTGGTGAACTTACTCGAACCTCGGAAGAGGGTCTCTGAAGTCTCGGGGGTCTGAAGACACTTAATTGTGTAACACTTAATTATTTACTCACAACAAAATTTCGGTGATTAAAACGACATCAAACATGCGGTCGCAAATTTTTTTTTTTTTTTTTTGTTATGAGGGTGAATGGGAGAAGTGGCGTTTACAGAGATTTGTTATAAAAGACAAAGATAACAATCCTGACAAAGTCAACCCACTTGTTGACTTGACCGACAGTGTCATAAATTTCGTGTCATATTAGAGAGGAATAAGGTAACTGGAACAAACAGAGAGGATACCGTCTCAACCAAAAAACGGAACGCGACCGCGTCATAGGTAAGTAATTGTAAAGGAGCCCCAGGGAGATACGAGACATAGTAAACCATGCAACAATCAACGTATCAAACCTTACGAACTTTAAAACAATCGGACTAAAACGGTAGGAAAATTATTAGTAGCGGATATAAATTTCAATACGGTAAAATTGTTTTCACACTATACAGTTTAGTCTGATGCTCACCTTAATCAAAATAAGAGGTGTATTAATTAACAAATTTAACACTTTAATTGAAAACAAAACTGTAAACCGTCGAAGTCGTTCAACTTCCTTTCACCACCGGGATGTTTAGTAATAACCTAAGACATCAGCAATGGTACACAGCACACGTATCGATTCGATCCATATATCGAACGAAGGGTCAATACCATTTCATACTTGTAGTCCTAGAGAATGTTTTGAAGTGAACACTAAGTACTCGACCTGGGTCATTTTTGACTGAGAGGAAAGGTTTGTTTGGAACTTCAAATGTTTCGAGGTGACACTAATAAAGTAATTTCCTAGAGGTTGTCGTTCCTTCTTTCAGTACCCAACCGTGGTCTTAGTTAAGAGATGGGCTATCTCTTCTTACGGTCCTTGATCGTTTAATTTTAGTCCTCCCTTTTTCTGTTTCAACACGTTTACTTTCCTTCGTAACTTATGGGACAGAGGAGGGTGATTTTGTTAGACTTCTATCACTTACATTTAACTCAGTCCTCCTCTACTTCTCTTTCAGACATTCTTCAGTTGATTTCCTGGTTTGACTCCTCAGACACTACTGTAATTGTCCTTTATTCTTCGTCAAACCCCCCGAGAGGACCACCGAATCGACCATGTCTTAGACGGAAGTTACGTCCTCTAGACCCAAACTAGGGACCCAGTCCTTCTAGGACTGTGTTATGACATCGTTCAAGTCATTTCCGAAGAAATTTTTACCAGGTGTAGGTTTTTTTTTAAAAAAATTCAAGAATTTCTTTTTTCTTAGTTGTCACAGAACAGACAAACTTTCTTGGTTGACCATATCTACCTAGTATTTGTATGTTGTGGATCAGACAGATAATGTACACGAGTCAACACAGGCTGAGAAAAGATGGGGGACCTGACATCGGATGGTCCGAGGAGACAGGTACCCCTAAGGGTCCGTTCTTATGACCTCACCCAACGACACGGGAGGAGGTCCACTAGAAGGGTTGGGTCTCTAGTTTGGGTCCAGAGGGTGTAACGACCACCTAAGAAATGGTCGACTCGATGGTCCCTTCGGCCCTATTTCCATCTTCCATCTACATTTTTACTCTTCGGCGACTGAACCTCTGTACGACAATATAAATCCCTTCATTCCTCTCTCAGGACAGACTAGAGGTCAGACGTAGTTTAGGATTTGTTCCAACTGACGGGACTCTGAGAGTTGTTGAAAGGTCTTACCGTCTCGACGAAGTCAAGGTCCTAGACTATGTTGGAGAATAGGTAAATTTTGTTGTTGTTTTTGTGTACCCAAAATTCAGGTGGTACTAATAAGACTCCTGAAGGACTACAAACCTCTTCCCACTCGTCTACTCGTGGTGGTCACTGTTCCTCCCACAGTAGTGTCGTCAAGGACTCCACGTCGACATTCCTTCAGTCCTCGAGCACAGACACCTAGGTCTATACACTACATTGTAGATCCACGCCTTCGACGGTGTGGGAGGACCAGAAGGTCTCTTAAGAACACACTTTAAAGGACCGGGATTCTACAATGGAGTTAAATATTCTTCTATTACGGTGACTCCCCCGTGATTTGTACGGAGGGTGGATTCGTGCCGTGTGGCACTGGAGATCTGATCCCAAACTTTCTTCACTTCTGTAACGGAAGTTCTTCGACGTGAACCTTCTACCACGTTTCTATTTAAAGTCGTGTCTACGTCATCTTAAGGTCGTTTCAAGACGCCCTCGTTCTTCTACCTGGTAAATAAGGACTCCCTTAGTCCTTTTATTAGTAATTTCATGGTAAACTTTTTATTTATTCTGAAAGAGAATAAAAAAGTCAATAATGTACTGAAAGAGTTCATCTCCTTACTCCCTTTCCGTGATGTTCATTTCGATTCCACTTACTGTAGAGAACATTTTCTGACATAATCAAACGAAACAACCAACCAATTCAACGTAGGTTGAGGACGTTAGGGTATCTGACATCACGTGGTCCGAGGAGACAGGTACCCTAAAGGACCCGTTCCTATGACCTCACTCAACGGTAAAATAAGAGGTCTCTTAGAAGGACTGGGTCCCTACCTTGAGTCCAGGGGAGGACGACATTATTTTATGGTGTCCGAGCCGCCGAATTTGTTGTCTTGACATAACCGAGTATGAAGACCTTTGATCTTTAGACTCCAGTTTCACGGGTGTCACAACCAAAGAGGACTCCGGAGAGAGGAACCGAACGTCTACCGACAGAAGGAGACGTAGAAGCGTACCGGAAAGGAACGAAGGACGTAGGGTCCCTACAGTAGGAGAAACATATTCATGTGGTCAGGACGACCTGATCTCGGGTTGGGATTGTCGGAGTACAAGTGAAATGATGGAGAAATTTCTATGAAAAAGGTTTATGTCAGTGTCGGCTTCTATGACCCATAACAACAACAAGTCAACGATTCAGTACAGGTTGAGAAACACTGGCGTACCTGATCTCGTGCGGTCTGAAGGGACAGGGAGTGATAGAAGGTCTCAAAAGAGTTTGACCCCCAACTCCTAAGTTTATACTTAAAACTCCTCTGTGTTAAGTCAAGTATTCTTCTTTACCTTCAGATTCGTCAATTATCTAAGTCCCACGGACCTTAGATATGTGTTTCCCTTCTCTCAGGACCCTGTATCTGATCTATACTTCAAGACTGTGGACTCATACTTCTCCCGGTACAGGACGGTTCCGTAATCCCGAACAGGACATTCGTTCTTTTACTACACTACACTGAACTCCAGATCCTTCTATAATGTCCTGTATGGACATCACCTGACCTTGTCCCTCCACTCGGTTGGTCCTTCCGAGTTGTTTATTCCACCCGTCCACTATTTGACTCCGTCGTAATCGTACCCGTTCTCCTCGAACTCGTGTTCATCAGTCCGAATCCACTCACCAACCATCGACATAAATCTCTATCCTTTTCTGTCTTCAGTTTCTATAGAGTATTTAAGGATCGGACCCTATGACACGGTCCACGTAGTTCTCTTTTGGTAGTCCTCCATCTAGATAAAGCTACAGAAAAAAAAGGGTAAATAAATTAATTTTTCAAAACCACCTAAGTCCCGTATTACTCAAGTTAAGAATAACCATCTATATTCTACGGACTTCCCATAGGTCCCTCTTTACTTTTTATGGAAGTCAACCTTTATACACATCCCATCTTCAATCCAACCATTTATGTCTAAACCTTAGTACTCGTATACCCATTGTCGACTTTAATATCGTCTTTTGTAGTCGACCACTCGTCTTCCCTTGTTGTATCCTCATCTACCACCACCTTAGTCAATTACTCGTCGATTTCCTTTTCCTCAACCGCTCTCTGACTCTTCCTACTAGCGTCTCACTCCATTCTGGACCTCCCGTCGCTCGCAGGACCTACCACGTGTCCCCTCTCAAATTCCTTGACTAGTCATTCCAGATCACTGACATCAAATCAAGTCAAGTCAGAAAGTCGGCACAGGGTGAGAAACTCTGGGGTGCCTGATGTCGTGCGACCCGGAGGGACAGGTAGTGGTTGAGGACCTCAAGTGAGTTTGAGTACAGGTAACTCAGCTACTACGGTAGGTTGGTAGAGTAGGAGACAGCAGGGGAAGAGGAGGGCGGAAGTTAGAAAGGGTCGTAGTCCCAGAAAATTTATTCAGTCAAGAAAGGTAGTCCACCGGTTTCATAACCTCGAAGTCGAAGTCGTAGTCAGGAAGGTTACTTATAAGTCCCGACTAAAGGAAATCCTACCTGACCAACCTAGAGGAACGTCAGGTTCCCTGAGAGTTCTCAGAAGAGGTTGTGGTGTCAAGTTTTCGTAGTCAAGGAGCCACGAGTCAAAAGAAATATCAGGTTGAGAGTGTAGGTATGTACTGAGGACCTTTTTGGTATCGAAACTGATCTACCTGGAAACAATCGTTTCAATACAGAGACGAAAAATTATACGACAGATCCGGTTTTGTCTAGTAGCTTAACCTTTTACTCCAACTGATGTTGACTAAGTCCAGTAGGTCGAACGAAACTACTGTTATGGTATCCGACTCACCGAATTTGCCGTTTGTAAATAAAGAGTATCCAGACCTGACTTTCGACCTCCGGGTTTTAGTCTTACGACTATGTCAGTCTAAGAACCACTTGTGGGAGGAGGTCCAATTGTGTTCGACGAAGGAATTGTATCACCGTCTCTACCCCTTTCTCTCTCTCTTACTCTCTCTCCCCAGAGGGAGACCAGAGACCAGAGAAGAATATTCCCATGATTCATGATTGGGGTAGTATCCACGGGAGAGGAACACTGGAGTAGATTTGGATTAATGGAGGGTCTCTGGTTTGGAGGACTATGGTAGGTTAACCTCCGACCCTGAAGTTATATACTTAAACCCCTATACGTTTGTAAATCAGGTATCGTTATTGGAACCGTTTTTGTCAAAACCTTCTTACTCCAATCGTCTACGAGACCTTGTTCAACTCCTTGTTTACCCTCACATCTTTCACCTGACTCATACCTTATGAGAAAGTACCTCGGAGTAAAGTTTCCTTTCCTTTCTGTCACAGACCTTTCTGACGACGAGTTCGTTGACACGTTGGGGTCTTTCTGTCCTTTCTACTCCGTTAAAAATTGTTTTCTTTAGAAATGTTCTACGGGTAGTTTCTCTGTAACAGTAGATGTGGAATGTTAACTCCTTTGACTCTGAGTCTTTCTGATTATGTAAAGAGGTCCAATGGGTCGACCCATTCGCTTACTTCGGTCCGAAAATGGGTTCAGAAAGACGTAGACTTCTCCAGGGCGTACACGTTTCCGTTCATTATTCCAGTCTACATTCTACACGTTTCCAGTTCATTATTCATACTCAATATTTACACTCCCGGCGTCTTCTGTGTAAACCCGTGTCTAATGTAGTTAGGACTTACCGTGAAAAACCTGTCTCCCCCTTGAGACAGGACTTAACACGATTCTTCGTAGACACTGAACTTGACTTTCGACAATGATTTAAAACGACGGTCCACCGTGGACCGTATTACTCTATGATCAACCGTGGAATTCTTTTGCCTCAGAATGTCTTTCTTAGTAACGTGTGGACACGTCGGTAGGTGTCGGATCCTTTTACTTCGTTGCCGAAGATAAAGACTTTCTAAGGATGTTTGAGGAGGAACAGATCCAGGTCAGAGGGTAGTGAGAAACCTATCTTCTTGGAGTCGCACACAGTTCTACGCCACGGTAAGAAGTCCAATACCGCAAATTGGTTTCCAACTTGAGTCTGTAAAGTCATAGGTCAGAAAATGAGTTACTCTACTTCTCATTTATGTGTCCGTTGACCGACTTCTCGATTAACAAACTGAGAGTATAAAAAGGAAGTAAGATCTTATAAAGTGATACGGAGACGGGAGGTAGATAGAAACATAACAAGGTGTGCTCACTTTGAGAGTTTTACCGATTCCACATAAAATACTCCGAGATTTACCTCCCCAGGGTAAATATTGACCTCGTTTCGACACACCAGACGTAAATCCGAATTATCGGTTCAGAGAAAGAGTTTCTGTGGTAGGTCTTTTAGGTTAAAACAACTTCAACGAAACGTAAACCTTACGATATATATCTGTCAATAGAGAACGAGGGTCTTCTCGATTGATCGGAGTCCAGTAATCCAATCTTCAGACTTACGAATATAGTATATTTTGTGTTCTTATTGGGTTTCAATTGTCATGTATTGTCAAATATACGTAGGAGTCAGTACAGGTTGAGAAACACTCGGGTACCTGACATCGGTCAGGAGACAGGTCAGGGGAGACAGGTATCGTAAGAGGTTCGTTCCTATGATCTCCCCCAACGATACGGGAGGAGGTCCTCCAGAAGGGTTGGGTCCCTATCTTGGACTCAGAGAACGTAGCCGTCCGTCTGAGAAATGGTGACGTGGTGGACCCTTCGGGTTTATTGTCAAACTACGTCGGTATAAGTATGTAAAGTATAAACAAACAGACTCTGACCACTGTCCTACTCGTTGATAGAAAAGGTTGATACCGTTTTCAATTTCGTGAGTTAGTATATCCTTTCTAAATAAAGGGTTCTACTCTTTCTGTCTTTGGGTAAAAACTTTATATGAACTTCGTACCATTTAGTAAAGTCAGTGCAGGTTGAGAAACGCTAGGGTACCTGACATCGGAGGAGGTCCGAGGAGACAGGTACCCTAAGAGGTCCGTTCTTATGACCTCACACACCAGTAAATGAAGAGGTCCCCTAGAAGGACTGGGTTCTTAGCTAGGTCCAGAGTGGACCGTCCGTCTAAGAAATGGATGACGTGATGTTCCCTTCTAGTTAGGGTTCCCCGTACCCATACTAGGGACCAGCCCCTTGGACCCCTTTGAGGAGTGTCTTACTGTGATACGTCCCGGATGGTGTCCCCCTAGTGACAGGTCTTCTCCTCCTCCCGTTCCCTTGAGGGTCCTCTTCCCCTGACCTCTTCCCAGACTGTACAGACTGTAGTGAGTCGTTGGGTTGTCCCGTAGAGACCCAGTCTGTCAGGGGTTTCCCGGTGTCGTGGTTGGACCCCAGGATTATCGAGGTCTCGAATAGAAGACATAGAGATCTTCTGTAACCCGTCAAAGTGTCCCATACGTTTGTTCCGTCCGAGATTTACCGGTTTTCTTTTTTATTTATTATTTTGAGACGAAGGAACCCGACATAAATTTTTAACCCCGAAGGGTCCACCGAGTCACCATTTCCTAGGTGGACGGTCACGTCCTCTGTGTCCAAACTAGGGACCAGACCCTTCTAAGGTGTGCGGTGCCTCGTTGATTCGGGCACTCGGTGTGGATGACTCCGACACGAGATCGCGGGTCCTCGGTGCCTACGACTCGGGCGTACGAGTCTCGGACACGGGACGTTGTCCTTCGGTGACGCTACTCTTCGGGCACGTGACTCTGACCTCTCATCGGAGGTGAACGGCGTTGATC
Source organism: Capra ibex (assembly GCA_006410555.1). Taxonomy (NCBI): domain Eukaryota; kingdom Metazoa; phylum Chordata; class Mammalia; order Artiodactyla; family Bovidae; genus Capra; species Capra ibex. Next base: position 46,835,874 of record SJYO01037955.1, on the reverse strand, counting down.
TCTCCTCGAGTGTGTCCTCGCTTCTGGGTCGTGTCGACTTTTATTTACTTATTTAGTATATATAATATACATTCTATTTGATATATAATAATATATATTAAATAATATATAATATATTATATTTGATGTAATAATATATATTAAATAATATAAAATAAATAAATAAATAAATATTTTCTAGGATATTCTGTGTGTGTGTGTGTGTGTTTCTTTATTTCTTTAAGGGTACTACAAAGAGAAGTTCCAGAAACGTGTGAAAGACAGACGAGGTTCGAAGGAGGGGACCGTGTCGACGAAAGAGTGAAGAATGGAATAAGACCAGAGACAAGTCCACAATACGCGGACCTCCCAGGCGGGACTGTCGTGGGAATACGGTACGGAGCGAGTGGATGACTTGATGAAGAGAAACTAAAAAGAAGTAGAAATAAACTCTGGTACAGACAAAACCAATGGTCACTTGTGGGTCGCGGATCTTGTGACGTAGACTGTGTTTGTCCGTGACTTACTTATAATGACTTACTTACTCGTTTACTTAGGTTCTTTACGGACGGACCCCTTTCTTTTGAAAATGTTTGTAAAATCCAAGTGTCATTCTTCGAAAGTAAATTTTATATGGAAGACGTTCAAATTGATTGTGAAGACGTTCAAATTTAGTAATTTTATGTCAGTACAGAGTCTTCCCTTATGTTATTTTGAAAGACAACTTTTCTCTTAAGGGTGACTCCATTCTTTTTCGTTTTTACTACAGTCAGATCTCCTATAAAATGAACTTTCCATTTACGAGTTTTTGTCAGAATACTACCTTCGTAAAGTAGTTCGTATGACCCACGAACTGTCGCGTGAAAGTGTATTACAGTAAATACGGTGTGAACCGAATTCGCACAATTCTATGTGTGTATAATTTGTATTGTTGACGTGTTTTTACATATATCTTGAACAGAGTAAAACTCTTTCTCCATTTGGAAGACCAACTATGAGAGTGACCATAAATACCCTTAACACCACAATTCAATATATCCCAGAAGGAACGGTTTACTAGTTAAATTATAAGACGGGGTTTCTCGTAGTTAGCAGACTTATTAAAGGAGGAATCTCTAAGTCCGTTGCACTCTCCCGTAAAAGTCTGTAAGGACCCACTTAAGGTTGGGGTATAAGTGTTTATGTAACTAACCCAACCCCTTTACTCACTCCTCCCACCCCAACTTCGTCCCTACCCGTCTGTGGGTCCGGTCTCCTTTGACCGACTTAATGACGAAAGTACGCAACAGGTCTAAATGGTTATTTTGTGTGACATCGAGTCAAAGGTTTCACCGTGGGGGTGAGAACCCGAAGAAAAGGTAAAATTTCTTTCTTTGAGACGATCGACTCACTATAGTAACACACACACACACACACACACACACAGACAGACAGACAGACAGACACACACAATCAACGAGTCAGCATAGATTGAAAAACGGTGGGGGTTCCTGACATCGGGTGGTCCGAGGAGACAGGTACCTTAAGAAGTGGGTCCGTTCTAATGACCTCACCCAACGGTAAGGGAAGAGGTCCCCTAGAAAGGTTGGGCACCTAGTTTGAGTCCAGAGGACGTAACGTCCGTCTAAGAAATGGTAGACTCGGTGGTCCCTTCGACCTGTAAGTAGGTAAAGATTTATATGTAATAGACAGTAATTGAGTCGGGGCTCCAAACCAAAGTAAAAAAGTAAGACCTTGGAACCCGTAGAAGAATTCGTCTTTAGACGTTTACGAGAAAACCTTAAGGAGTCCCGTCGGATTTTCCCTGTAAAGTATTTTCAGTCTTTCTTTTTCATAAGTGTTGGTAGAATGTGTAATACGGGGTACGTCGATGGGTTCAATTTCGTAAAAATAAGAAATTGTTTTAAAAGATCAAAAAGTTTGGTAATATTGAATAAAGGTTCTAAAATTAGGTACAAGGATTGTGTGTCTGGACACTATTTGAGAATTGGATTGGGTGTTTCGTCTCCCCGATGTCTGTGTTAAAATTAGACTATCTTGAACTCCAACTGGAAAAAGTCAGAGTTCATGTCAGGTGTCAGAGGGTTCTAATTCCCTGAGTCTCGTTTTTCTTCTACTTTATACACAGATCGTAAAGTCTATTAGAACGGAAGACCTGGGATTTCCGTCAGTGATCAAAAGTAAGTAATTAAACGAGTCAGTAAGCCCTTTGTGGATGATTACTATGTCTTCATATCGTCCACGACCTTATAGAAACGTCCTAGACTACTAAGTTTAGTAAAGTACTAGAGGACAGAACACACGTGATTACGGGGAGAGTGGGACTATCCGTGTCGGAGAACGGGACACCAAAAGTCTTTGGGTCACCAGGGGTAAGTGGATCGTCTGGACAGTCTCTCTCCAGTAGAGGATTGAAGTTTTTCGTCTGTAAAGAAGTCCGAATATTACGTTCACCTAGGTATTATCAGGGACTTTCCCTACGACAGAAATAGAAGATCTCATAAAGTCCTACGGATACCCCCTACGAGTGATTTAAACAACTTTCTAGGAACTACCTGATTAAAGTAATATGATGCGACCTGGGTCCTTTACTACGAAGAGTTTTTCCAGTCTAGTCTACGTGATACCGTAACCTATAAAAGACATTGAAGAAGGTGACACTTATTAAATAGTTTTTCGTAAGAGTTTAAGACTTGTTGTGTTTATGTCTTATTTAATAATTGTGCGTGAAGGGGTTGGATTAGAAAAGAAGGAGAAACTGAAGTAGGGGAGTGACGAGAATAGTACTGAGTCCTCTTTTCAGAGATAAGACCCGAGAAGGCAGTTTCTCGACTCACGAGTTTTCCAAACACAGAACGAAGGGACAGACACTTCCCTTTCCAACTTAATTTACTCAAATACCGGACAGTCGAGAACTCTCAAGTAGTAAAAGTATAGTTCTAAATCCTTGTTTACACAAAGAAAAAAGGGGATTACGTTAGGTCGACGGAAAGACTTACTCTCAAACTCTTTAGAGGTGGATCCCAGTCCACTTTTAGTTAGGAATCGTATCTTTCTATTCAACGGTGACCAATGAGTGTATTATTACAGAGGTGCAGTAACCAGCGTAAACGAGCCTTGACCTTCTTCTGTTCCTCTTTCAGTTCACGGGTGGTCACTTAAGAGTCTCTTATAAGGAGGAAACGAGGGAATGAGAAACTGACGTAGACCCGGAAAGGAAACTACGGTTTTTCAACTTGGACCACCTATGCGAAATGGAAATAGAGGAAGCAGGCGAAGGGTAGAAGTAGTGAGGAGAGAACTGGGGCGGGTGGGGAAGAGGAACAAGAAAAGTCGATGGTTCGGTCAACGGCAAGAGGGCTAGACTTTGCCTCGATTTTCTGACACCTCGCTCACCTTCTCCCCCTCTTTATACACACCCGTAACAGACCACCTTTGCCTTTATATTAATTCTGTCCCTCATTGACAGTACTTGAATAAAAAGGACAAAGATGAACAAGGACCAGGTTCTCAAAAAGTGACTCTACTACACGTGTCACCCAGACTACCCGTATTATGTTCTCAGCTACAATTACCACCTACAGATCGGAAACGTGAAGGACATTACTTACACGTCCGGTCGTGCTACACCCCGGAGGGCCCTCAGTCTTCAGACCCTGAGGTGTCTCCTAGGCAGTATCGTATACGTCCTCCTGTCTGTCCCTTTCCCTCTTCGCACTACCTCTCTCTTTGTGTCCCTTCTCTCTCTCCTCCACGAAAGTCAAGACTGCCATAGGTAGAATCGTACAGATTGGGTCCTTCTCACCGAAGTGACGAGGACCGAACCGAACTCTCCTCTACTGTCGTTTAAAGTTTCTAGAAAAAGAAGTCAAGGAAATTTTTCTATTGAAGTAGGTGTTTTTAATACGACTGTCAGGTCAAATAGGACGTAATGACTTACCGTATAATATTTTACCTTCTATATAATCCGTAGTAATCCTTTGTCGTGTAGATTATACACACTCAAGAGCATTTACCAAAGAATTCCCCGGCACTGCTACTCTGACTTGAAACAAGTAAGCCCAAATTGTAAATAACACTTGTGTAGTCTGTGTTCCGTGACCTCGTTGTTTCCCTTTTCTGCCCCAGGTATGGGAATTCTGTGACTACCAAGATCACCCTATCCTATAACCAATCAGAAGAGTCATTGTCTTTGAAGAGACCGATAAAAGTTGTGTGTGTGTGTGTCTCCTTAAAAATTTCCTCCAATCACTCATCGAGTCTCTTGGTGGTCTGGTCGACTTGCAAAAGTGACCTTGATTCTCTCCCGTGGCGACGGTTCCAGTACGACTCTCCGCCAGTCAAACCCGGTAACCTGCCACGACACCAGTGGCAGTGACGGTGGTGGTCACCTGTCGCTCATTGGAGACTTGAGAGTGAGACTCATGACAGTCATAGGGTTCTCAGTTTCGGGGTCCAGGTTGGATCCCGTATAGACAGGGACTCCGAAGTGGTCTACATGTGTCACGGTCTGAGAGGGACTTGTCTTTCCCCTTTGTCTACGACGGTCTGTTTTATAAACATTTCCTAGTCATTCATGACACACCTATATCTCCGTAAGTTATGTTTCACCTACCACGACATTACCGTTTCCTCTCCCGAAACAGTTCCCCAGTCCCTTCCAAGTGTTTCCCTTCGACTCAACTTTACTTGTCCGTCTTCATTGTGTCCGTTTCTGTCTTTCTCCACCTTGTTCTGCCGTTAGACGCTTGCAAGTCGTATCGATCTCGTCTCCAAAAGTCAGCACCGAAGAGTAATATACGACGAGTCCCTAATAAAGACCCCTCGACGAGTCCCCTTGGGGGTCTGGTCGATGTGGTCTCAAACCCCTACACCGAGTCCGTGGGTCACGAAGGCTTCACGTCGGTGTCAACTCTACGTGCTACCACCGTCACCAAATCAGTGAGTCAGCACAGGTTGAGAACTCTGTGGTGTCTGACATCGGGCGGTCCGAGAAGACAGGCACCCCAAGAGGTCCGTTCTTATGACCTTACTCAACGGTAAAGGAAGAGGTCCCCTAGAAGGACTGGGTCCCTAGTTTGGACGGAGAGGACGTGACGTCCGATTAACAACTTGTGACTAAGTGGTCCCTTCGGGAACTCTACATGACTTAACTCTGGTTTTCCCGAAGAAAAGACGGAATGAAGAGTGAATTAAGAAGATTGAGTAGTGGTGGTGGTAGGACGAGGTTCTATCTTAAAACGAAAGTTAAAAAAGGGGTATCCCTTTTAGTTCGGTTTTCAGGGGACTTTCATGTTGAGATCTTGACTCGTTTTTGTTCCTTTTTTAATAACGAAAATTTATAAAAGAAAAAACCTTATTATTATCTAAGAATCCTTGTTTCTCTCGCATAACTCTCATAAAAATTAACTGTATCTACTTCGGGGTCATTTATTTGACACTCGGTTTAGTTATCCATTTTTCTTAAGTTATAAATTATCACTAAATTTTTAACATAACCGGTCACAATGGTTCAGAAGAACCCGAAAGGAACATCAAGTCAACCATTTATTAGACGGATGTTACGTCCTCTGGGTCCAAACTAAGGACCCAACCCTTCTAAGGGACCTCTTCCTTTACCGTTGGGTGAGGTCATAAAAACGGACCTCTTAGGGTACCTAACATTGGACGGTCCGAGGAGACAGGTACCCCAGTGGTCTCAGTCTGTGCTGAATCGTCGATTTGGTTGTGGTGGTGGTGGTCAGAATAATTTCTCACAAAATAATTTAGAATGTATCTTTCTATTTAACAGTGTCTCGAACAGTGTCTCGAGAGACTTGGGTCCTAATCTTCCAAATTAAAGTTTGAAAGGGGATCTCTTACACCTAGAGTTATAGGATGAGTAACACTTTTAAATGATTCTCATGTTCAGTAGATCAGTGAGTAGTGATATCTCTTTTACTTAGTCACAAGTTTAGAAACATATAATTTCTCGTTAGTTATGCGTCCGAAAGTCGACTGTAGTGAAAAGGACTCACTAGTTTGTTGGTAAGCCCAAAGGGTCCCTGACTCCCCCAAAGACTCTTCGTCCTGAATTGATTTCTTCAGGACTTCTCTGGTCCTACCCGACTAGTAGGTACAGTAGTCGAAGAGGACGGGCCGTAAACTTTTTCCTCTTTTCCTTTTGATCTTAGAGTGGTAAATAAACGACCGAAATAGGAGTCGGATATCTCCGTCGACTGAAGATGTCAACGACTGTCCGCCGTGACGAGTTGTGTAAGCCCCACGAACATTTCACACCGACTACGAGACTGTCGTTCTGGGTATACGACCGCAACCACCAACAAGTTGTAGTTGAAGTTCTGAAGTCATCTTTCAGAAGCTCTGCAACAAAGGCTACTTAAGAGACACCCGACAACGAACTCGCAGTGGGAGAGGTTAGAGACTTCTGTTCCTTTGACTCTTCCCCCACCGAAATGAGTGGGTGACAGACTGTCCGTCCGGTGAACGTTCGTCAGAAGGGGCGACTGAAGTCGTGCTACCCACGTGTGAGGGGTCCGAAAATCCTTCCGTGCTGGCGGGAGTTACGAGTAGAAGGAAACTGTGATGGAGGTAGGTCTCGAAAGTGTCAGACACACCGAACTTTTACCTCTACTACTTGTCTATGAAACACCTCCGTGTTTTATCTAAGGGTACGGGTCTTCATACCAGTCTTGGATTCGGGAAGACTTTCTTAAGGTCCTTAGTTCTCGTCATATAAGTCTCAGTCGTAAGAGTGTTGGATGTCCACCCTCCAGACATGTAACAGGGGAGGTAGGACATACACCATTTTTTTTTTTTTGTTTTTCCTTTCTTCGATGAAACAGTCGACTGTGACCTCACGAGGTCACTCAAAAGTGAATAAGGTACTACACTGGTTCTGAGGTTTTACAAATACCAAACTTCCTTAATAATTCTATCTAGAAAGTCCCCGGGGTGTGCTTTGCTTATTAAATGAGTTCGACCCCGTTATCTTCTCAGATCGTTACCAAGACAAAAGTTTCTACACCCGTCTCAAGTACTTTTGGTCGTTCCCGATCATATACAGTAAGATTCTGGATTTATCCGTTCGTCCCTTTCCGTCACTGTTCTAGGGACTTTCCTTCACTACTCCTGGTGGTCGAGTCGTACCACCGGAAGTCATCTCCCTGTGTCTTCGGGCACCTCTGAACCGTCCCTCTCTTGACTTCCTTATTTACAGACTTAGAGGGAGCGGGGAGTGGGAGACTAAAAGATCATTACGGGGGTGTGGGAAACGGACTTCGAGGAGTCTTCGGTCTCCTGTTTTTTGGGTACCTACATCGGGTGAGTCTAGCGAAAGACCCTGAGTCTCGTTCCACGTCTATTGATGTCTAAATGAGAGTAGGGACAAGACACACAATAGTGATAAAGACCCTTCCGACCTTTAAACGTAACGACTGGAGCCGAAGGGACCACCGAGTTTACCATCTCTTAGACGGACGTTAGGTCCTCTGGGTCAAACTAGGGACCTAGTCCTTCTGTGGGGACCTCTTCCCTACACCAAAAGGGTGGTAACGAATGAAAGTAATGAATTGGATAAATAAAATAAATAAAACTCGGAGGAAAGCTTAAGATCTTTGTAGATGAAGACGAAGTAACTGATGCGATTTCGGAAACTGACACACCTAGTGTTGTTTGTGACCTTTTAAGAATTTCTCTGCCCTTATGGTTTGGTGGAATAGACGGAGTACTTTTTAGACATACGTCCAGTTCTTTGTTGTCAATCTTGGCTTGTACCTTGTTGTCCGACCAAGGTTTAACCCTTTCCCCATCAAATTCCGACATATAACAGTGGGACGAATAAATTGAAAATATGTCCGATGTAGTACGCTTTGTGGTCCGACCTACTTCGTGTTCGACCTTAGTTCTAACGGTCCTCTTTATAGTTATTGGAGTACGGCCCCCGCTCGCACTCCTTAAGGTGGGTACCGTTTCCAGTACTCCTTCCTCCGAACCGTATGCGTTTCCGCACTAGTTCGGAGTCCTTTGGGGGACAAGGGCTCGTAGATTGGGGTTTTGGTCTCAGACAAAATACGAGAGTGGATGTGGAGACTGAAATGCCCCCCAGAGGGGGTATTGGCAAAGAGAGTCTCTACGTCGAGGTTCCGTTATTTTTAAGGACCCACACTGTTCTCACAAAGTCGAATGCCTAAGGAAACTTCCAATAGATCGGGTGGACATATCCAAGCAGGTCGGTGTACACTAACAAATATCGGAGGGTTAGACTCTCCGTGCTCTACAAAATCTGAATGATTCCCGTTTAAGAAAACCCCTCAATCTTTAATAATCATATCACACAACCAATCCTTAATATAACCACTTCCCAAGAAGTAAACAACACAGTTATTAACGACGATTAAGGGACGAGACCCACCCTGTTCCTACAAAGTCCAGTTTGGAGAGACGACTGTCTGATCGAACACACTGTACTAACAAATGATGGAGAGTTGGCATTTGTCGTGTCTCTCAAAACCTCATAAAACTCTCAGAATTAATCGTATCCTGAAAAAGAAGAACAACTCAGTTACTAACGGCGGTCCGGAGGTATAGGAATCCGTGAACCCGTATATAATTAGTTACATAAACCTTATATCGTTTCCTTTATATCATCAAAAACTACAATCGTTATGATCTGAAAAACTCAATTACCTAAAAGAGAAAACNTGATCTGAAAAACTCAATTACCTAAAAGAGAAAACATTATCTAGTGACATGAAACAATATTTAGTGACACAGGAACAACACATTTTTACATTGAGATAGTATAGAATTCTGATTTATCTAGAATTCCCCTCGTAACCACTTTCCTAAAAGTAAACAACCCGACTACAAACGACGATTTAGAGGTACAAGGGATGGGAATATTACGTATATTGATTGTATATCCTCTTTATTCATAATTGGAAATTCGTATATCCTCTTTATTCATAATTGGAAATTCTAATTAGTACAATTGGAACCCAATTTATTTAAGGAAAGAACTAACATTGAGTGATGTGGGAGTGGGATATCCTTACATTGAAATAAACCTCCC